>JAAGAY010007316.1:0-100691 GCA_011801015.1 Ardeotis arabs
GAAATTCCCCTTCGAGATTCTCAAAATTAATCTCCTATGTTCCAAGTGAATCAGCCACTGTAAACGAGCTATTTCACCACCTAGGTTGTAATTCTCTGGCAGCTTCCTGTACCCATTGAAAAATATGCAGATTATTAACTTTTTTTTGAATAAAATATCCTGGAATGGAAATTCATCCCGTCATTTATGTACAACAGAAACATGTTCAAAGGGAAACACCACCTGTTCCTAGCAGATGGTATATTAGCATTGAAAAGGATCACCTGTACTGGATACCCCATTTTCTAGTTGTACCATCAGGAGGTAAATGAGCAATGGAAGTCACAATGAAGCCCTACCTGCTTTAGCACTTGCTTTTGCTCCAGGAGCATGCCTGCAGCGCGTGCTGCTGAGCGTCCATTCTCTTATGCTGGTGCCCATTCATCAAACGTACAAGGAGTGTGCCAAGCCTGCATCATGGCAAAATGGACTTGGACGTCGGCCATTGCATTTACTTTTATTAATGACCCTTGCTGAGGAACTTCAGTGCATGACATACTAACCCACTTCAGGATTTCTTTATAAATACATATAGTTATTATTCGCCCCACCTTTTTTCCTTTTTTTTTTTTTAGTGAAGCATCTAGGATCAAAATTGAGATTGATGCAATCACTGCATCACTCTTGACCTTCATCTTTGATGCTATCTGACAGTCATACGTGCAACAAAAACTGAAAGTAACCATGAACAATGTAAACATCATCAATCTTTAATGAGGCCTCAATATGTGAAGCTTGTACCACACTGTGAGTCAGAGACCGTATCCCTTTTCCACCAATCTCCAGGCCACCATGAGTTACAATATTTTGAAATTTTTTCATTGTTATCAAGGCTACAAGAAAGTAAGGAAAGATACTTCTGCACTTAAAGCACTTTTACTTTATTAAAAGCCTTTCTAATGTGAAAAACGCTCACACAGTCACTCCTGTGGCGGCTGCATTACTGTTATTTTCACCACGCCAAGTATAAAATGAGATTATGAAGGGGGCTCAAGAGCTGGATTTAAATCCAATTCTGCAGCTTCGGAACGTGCGTTAATGTAATATTGTGGGATTTGGAGTATGGGCCTCAATAGCTTAATCTACGGCTTTTTCAAACATCTGGGTCATTGGCAATGTCACTAGTGCTTTTATTCTAACTAAATCAAGGGGATAATCAGAAGTATAATCCCTGATCAGTCACTTGCCTGCAAGTCACCAGAAATACACTTACAGCAATGAATCTATCTGGCTGTGGAAGGCCCTGGCACTGCAGCTCTTATTAATCCTTTCAAACTATGGGATGTGCTGTTAAAAGAAAAAGCTGATGTCTTCAAGTCTATCCGAGTGACTTTGCAAGAACAAGGGCTAGCGATCAAAAAGGAAAGCAGGTCTCAAACTACCTCACTAAAAAAATAAATATATAGATATACACACTCTGTGTATCCAATCCAGGCACTGAAATAAACGGCTGAGCCTGGGTTTACCAAGATGCAGGCAGCCAAAAGGTCTGAAAACCCAGCTGTGTTTGTAACAACCGTGTTGTGTCAACGGCAAGTCTACCTGTTATAAAACTCTCTACCTGGATTTGCTCTGCACTTATCTTCCAAACCACTTGCGTTAAAACAGTAAGGGGGCAGCGGGAAGGAAGCTCTCAGGTTGTGGAAGTTCTTCTCCAGCCTTGCTTTGACAATATCCTTTTAACAAATGGAATTTCTGCATTGGTTTGGGTTTTTTTTTTCTCTGTTTCCTACCCAATTAGAAAGAGTATCAGCAGTATCACTGGGTTTTATGTCCGGATGCAGGCGCAGAGTGGGAGCAGCGTGTCAGTTCAGTTGTAACGCACAGGGCTGCGGTACCAGCTATGGATGATGAATCGTTCCACCCCTGCAGGCCTGCCTGTTTTCGGAAATGCTTCTGAAAGAAGCGAGCTCACCGTTCCAAGGCCAGAAAGCTGCACAATTGTTCTTCCTAACATCAGCTAAACCTCAAAAACTCAACGATTCCTACGGATGTGCAAAGACTGATCCATCCTGGACCGCTCTCAAAAGCACACCAGGTGTGCTTCAAAGAGTAAGCGAGCACTGCTGCTTCCTTCATCCCTCTTGCTGCATCTCAGATTCATCCACTGTTCTGTTACACAGCATGGCGAAAAGAACTGCCAGCCAGCCTTCACTGTTCATGTAATTCTTCATCCTGTTTTCCCTCACTCTCCTTCCCTATCTTTGCTCTACCATCAGCACTACTTCTTGGAGGACCTGCTCCCTGCTGTGCTCTGACCCTTACCCAGTTCTATCTCTATTTCAGGATTCTGTAAAAGCTGAATAAACGGGCCAGAAACAACCACACCTCCAGCCAGGCTAACACAGCCGTGCGATGTTCGGCTGCACCGGGGGCTCAGCACAGTCCTGCTCTGCACAGGAACAGGGTCCTGAGGAACCAGCAGCAGCAGGGACACTCACTTCTGTTCAGAACCATTCCACCTTCCCCCCCAGGGTCTTGGCAGAAGACATATCACCAAGCAGACTATTCAAAGTGAGATCAAGTCCACTGCCATAGAAATACTGCCATCATATTTTATGCTCTTATCTCCGTTTTATGTTTTTATATCAGCCTAGACTCTTACTGGTTTTTATGGTCCCTATGGTACAATGAGTTGCCTATAGAAATACTCATATCCTTCCCACATGAAGTTAAAATTGATTCAGTACTGTATTTGTACAAACGGTACTTTCTTACATGCATTCCTCTACATTAGCCCACATTACATCTCGCTGCCGAAGGATGCATTGTGGTTTTTTTATTTTTAAATTTCCCAGCGAAATTGAGGTAGACACAGCACCTTAGAATTTATATTTCATAATTCATTAGAATTTATATTTCTGAATTCCCTTCCTCTTCTTATGATACATGTTTATAACTTCTCTGTGTGTGTATGTGTGTATGAGCATTTCAAGAGGCTGACAAAACATGCATCCCTGAAAATTAAGACTGTACCATAAATGGAGCAACACAATTCCTTGCAGTGAACACTAATATTGTTTTCAATGCCTTCCATCCCTGTGCACTCTCTTCAGGCTGAAACGACATTAGCAATTAGTTGACATAATTGATCCTTCTAATATTCTTCTTTAGCAAGCTGATATTACCAAAACAGCAATAATCTAAAAACTGGCACGTACCAGTCTGTAGACCTTTATATAAATCTCTGCATTGCCATGATATCACCCAAAACCAGGTGAGCTAACAAGTTAGAAGTGCCAAAATGCTCCAAACACCCAAAATGATAGAAACCAAAGGACAAAACTATCACTAGGAAGGGGGAAACAAACAAAAAAAACCACCAATCTTTCCATTTGGACTAGCAAGAAATGTGGAAATGTTACGAAACGTAACAGAGTGATATGTAAATATTACGAAATTATGGGAGTGGTCCCAAGGCAGCAATACACCGCACTAGTACAGCCTCAATGCAGCAGGTTGTTAGCTGCTGCTCCCATCGCTCGTCACCTTGTTAGCACTGCAGACACCACAGAGCTACTTGGATTTGAGAATATTATTCTACTCACCCAGAATTCAAGTGGTTTGGCAACAACTTTTAGTGTTCTTAGTCTTATTTTTTTCCTTTGGCTTTTAGTAAAAAGTCAGCAAACCCTTGATGTTAGACTTTCTGCACAGATCACTTCTCTTCCCATTAAAAATTTTAAATTTAAGCCACATGCATCTTTTCCTTTCAGGAAACAGGACGAAAAGGGCTGGAAATTAATATCTTAATATTCCATTTATCTCATTTTAACCTTAATAGCAAGTCTTAGGCATAATGTAATCTCTCCTGTCTACCTTTGATTGGCTTCATATGACCCAAACCAAACGGAACTCACTAAAAAAATAAATCTCTTGCCAGTTTGATAGACCCCCTTGTTACCCACTAACAAAGCATATCATTGCAGCTATATGTTTAAATAAGAATTTATCCAATATCTGAACTAACTGAATATGCAGATATACATCCAGAAAGAAATCCTGTCATTACAGGGAATATTTTTTTGTTTGTTTGAGAGACTGCCCTTTCTTTCAAATTATCAAGAACTGTTCTGGTAATGCACTTGAAAAGCCTGAACTTGAACTTGAAACACATTGCAACCTTTACTTTCCAAGGTGAAAAATCCTCGGAGTCCTGCATGTTACAAAAGTGGGTCTAAAGAAAAACTTCAATGCATGCTTCACTGTCTCACAGTCATTACTAATGATCCATTCTCTTCCAGATGAATTCCTACAAAAGAATTATTCAGGAGATACAGAAAAGCATTGTGTTTTCCTGTGGCATTAAGGGAAGGGAAAAAAAAAGAAAAAAAATACTACCTTGCAAGTTCTTTGATTTTTCAGAGAAAAAGAAAGTTATTTAGTCACTATGATATGTTATCAGAGACTATTTCTGGATATTATCTGTCCCTTCCACTTCTGGAGGATATTAAGGGAAACAGATATTACCTAATAGTCCACTGTGGTCAGCTAGGCATTAAGCTGAAGCGGAAGCTTAGCTTCCTAAAGTTACTAAAGCCAATGGAAAATTAAAGTTGACTTAAATGGATCACACAGTAGGGAAAATGAAAAGCCTTCCTGATTCTCCTTGTCAAGAATCGCAGAAGCTGAAGGGACCTCTGGAGATCATTCATTCCAACCAACCCCTTTGTTCAGAACATCGTCCGCTAAAGCAGGTCAACTCAGGACTACGTCTAGTCAGGTTTTGAGTGGCTCCAGATACGGAAACTTCACAACTCTCAGTGCCCTGTTCCAGTGTGTGACCACTCTTCACAGTAATTCTTTTTTTCTTGTGCTTAAGTTGAATTTGCTGTATTTCAGTTTGTGCCCATTGCCTTTTACTTCGGTTAAGTAATGTTTTTACCAGTAACTGCGAATAGTTTACACTCTGAAAACAATTATTTGGTGCAAAGGAACTGAGGGATAAAAAAAAAAAAAAAACCAACCCCTTCATGTCCAGGTTACTGGAAAACATGGCCTTAGTCCCACAGTCCTTCCTTATGCAAGAATAAGGAGGTTCATCCCACACTGTGTATGACAAATGCAGCATTAGCCAGATTTTGAAGCCACGTTGTACCTCGGATCATGTGCATGACAGGAATTCCTCCTCACACAGGACCAAGTACTATTAGTCTCCTTACAAACTCACCAAATTTAGGATTACAACAGTAAGACTGTAATTCGCCCTCGGTCAGAGCAGTGCAGCTTGGGTTATTTCACGTGCCTGGAGTTACTCAGTACAGTAAAAGCAACAGTACAGTATAAATGAAAAAAGTAAAAAAAAAAAAACAAAAAAACAACATATAAAGGCAGAGCACTTGGAGACAAGGAAAGGTTGGACTTGTCTAGCTCTGAACATAAGCAAAGATAAAATGCAATGAGGGAAAAGGAAGAATGCACTAAACCAACAGTGCTACTAGAAATTCCAGACAAGAGCAGCATAATGCAAAGAAGCTTGACAGATACTTTGGCAAACAACCTTCTTTACTTTTGGTTTTTTTCCTCTCCTTGCTTACCTGGACTGCACTGCTTCCAGAATTGTCCTGGCTGAACTTAAATCCAGCAGCCTTCCCTCACAGTAGATTTTTTCATCTGAAATGCTATTTTAAAATTACAGTAGGCATACAAAAGAATATATATCCTTTCAGTAGTATTTATCCTTCCTACAGGAAATTGGTATTAAGGGCCACATTAAAGGCTACCTGAGCAACACAAGCCCAGGTTCGCACAGACTGTCCCCAGAGACAAAGGAGAAGCTGCTAAGCCATCACAAGTAGGGTAGCTTTTCCAAAGACTTGTCCTAGGACAAACCAAACCGTGAGGTAGTTTAGGAAGGTTCCACAGAGGCGTGGATACACATCCTAGAGATGTAGTTGCCTTTCTCAAAATGCTGGACCTCCTCTAACTTTGATAGAAAACCTGTCTCAACTATTCTCTAACATTCTTAGAGAGGTTCTAGCATGCAACGTCCACATCACCTCTCAGTCTTCGTCATACACACTGCCACCAACAAGCGTGAACAGCGGGAGGATTCCACATCTTCATGCATGGGCCAGTACCCTCAGTCCTGACACAGAAATGCATCCTTCCTGGGAGAAAGAGATTCAGAGGGGGGAATTTGACCCCCTCTGTTCACTCCTCCTTTTCTCTCTGGAGTTTCCTTTTATTTCTAATTAATATTGTAATTAAAACTCCAACATTTTAAGGATTCAGTTGAGATCAGCAAGTTATTTCCCATCAACCTAACAGCTACCTCATGCTGACTGCTAAACACTGACCATTCTGCTCAGTTGCTCAGTTCAGACCTACATCTGCTGTCCTCCAAACTATCTGTATTGTCTTTCTCTCTGACAGTCTGAATACAGAAGATTACAAAAATACATTTATTCTCTCTCAAGGTGAAAAAATTTAATTTCCTTCATGCATAACCCAACACTCACATATGAATGAAATATCTCCCTAAAGGACCAGAGGAGATTTCCAGTTTAGGCAGCTTATGTCCACCCACCAGCAGAAATTATGGGAAGTACAACTTGTACATCTATACTCTGTCACACAGATCTTTCTATCTATCGACATCTCTGTATTGCAATTTTCAACTCCAGCATCCCGCTTATCAGCCTGTCCAATGTTTCAAATGAAAGATTTCTTGTATTAAAGTCATGCAAAGTTGAAAAAAACATCGGGGGAGTTATCCCAATCGGTCTCTTTTGTGTAGCACAATGGAAGTGTAACCATGGAATGCCTGCCACCTACTCCATCACAGGTTTGAATGGCAGCTGCTTCAGTAAAACAATAGCAGCTCTGCTGATGTGAATGCCAGACAATGGCTTGACATGCTGAACCACAGTTCAGTGCAGTTATATTGTGCTTGGAATCTGATTGAAGTGACAATACTGGGATGACAGCTGGAATGCTTTTATCTCCTATTCTCATTGTGTTACTTCATAACTTTACTGCTTTACCTAAGTAAAAAACGACTGACCATCCCATGGTGCTGTAATTAAAAAAAAAGGTTTTGCACAATTGTTTTACTTGCACTGTAAATCTCTTTAATGTCTCTTTCCAAACCCCCCAAGCAGACCTCATTCTTCAAATTGATCTTTAAATGCCTTTTACTGCTTAGCATTCTGAGACACCAAAAGAGGGCATTACTTTTAGATCATGGACTTGACTGGACAGTAAATACACGAAAATACAGATAAAATCAAAAAACTAGCAAGATCTGTTCCACCTCTACCTAATGTTCGCCTTTAAAGAACCGCTGTACTATCCTTAATTTAGTCTCTTAAGGCCAAAACTTTGAAGACATATGCTTGTATGTGTGTGCGTATACATATTGCCCCAAATAGCAAAGCAATTCTGCATCCAGGATATAAACATTCAACAGTAAGAGCAGTAAAAGCTAAAGGAATATGTAGGTTGATCTACAATGTTTACGTTGCCTTTAGATGCTTCTGATTAATCTGTTTATGTTATCACAGAAAAGCTAATCTGGAATACTGATTTACACAAGTCTCACATGCCACTTTATAATGATAATCAATCAAAAGACACAGTGATTTAACTTTCATCAAAAACCACGCATTTTTGTTGAAAAAGTGCTTTTTCTTCTCATCTCCCAATTTCAATACTTTTTTTTTTGTTTCTTCACGTATTGTTTTCTCCTTTATTATGCTTTTTAAGATCACATAATTGGCTTTTCCCTGAAAGTTCTAGTCTGCCTGCTCAGTAACAACAGTGGTTTGAATTTATGAGCTTCAAAATCCTGCCACAAATTAAACCACAAATTTCTCCCTGACGAAGGTAATTAAAGATATGGACCTATATGCTCAAAGCAATTCTGACCCTAAATCACCAGCAAAACTAAAGGGATTTAAAAAAAAAAAAACAAAAAACACGGGTAGGAGTTAGCAATTCTGGATCTACTTATACTTTTAACCACTGATTAAAACAAGAGAAATTAAGTCATTTACTTGTGTATTCAAGTCAGCCAGTGGTAGAACTATGACCCAGGTCTCCTGACGTTCCTTCCAAACACACTGCATTGCAATACTACTTTTTAGTCTCCATTTCTAAAGAATATATACAGATTAACAGAGTTGAAGAAGCTTGCGGCCATGCTTTGCTTGACATATGAAGATCCCCAAAATGACAAACTATGAGAGGTTCTACATAACGTATGAAATTGTACATAACTATTCCCAGGAACTTCAAAGGGCACATGCTCTAAAAGCAAAAAGCAAGCAGCTGAAAATATTCTTTACATTGCCTGTAAAACTATCATCAATATTCCAATGACCTGGAAAACAAAACTTTTAGTAACATGGATGTTTCTAACAGCAGCAAAACCAAGACTAGGATCTAGGTTTGTAAAAAGCAAGCTAGTACCACACCAGGCTCTGTTAACCACAGCACACGAGGTTATCAGTTCCGCATGTTAGGCTGTTTCGCATACGTCTGGAACACACCATATGGTAGAAGCAGCTTATTTGTGGAGTTGGACTGCCCTTTTCTTCTCCTTCTCTCACACATAGACACATTTTTCTCCTCTTTTTCAACTGTTATTTGTGGAAAGACATCACAATCCTCACACTATTGCATTCTTCACAGCAAGAATCCTGTCTGCTTACAAATGTCAACTGGTCTGTTAGCACAAAGAGGAAAAATGCAATACCATCTGACTGGTTAAATAAATAAATGCCTTTTCCACAATTTAAGTCATCCATCCCATGTGAAACTACAGAGAACACCCTTCTCTTGATTTATGATTCCCTGTTAGCCACAGAATTACTTAGCAAAATCAGTTTGGCTTGATGTAAAATTCTCTCTCTTCACCAGGAGAGGAAAAAAAAAAAAATGTAAGCCCCATAAAAAGAAGACATTAATTTAGGAATAGTTGAGCTATCATTGACTTATCAAAATAAAGCTGGAGACATAAATCAATTCTACCACCCAGACAAAGATAAATCAATAAAGCTCAGAGAGACGTTATTGATTCTGTAGCCATCACTCAAAGGCTCTTCATTTGATTCCTCAGCCATCTGTTTAATTGAAATGATAATTCTGATAACTTCTGGTAGGCCCTGTGCATGTTGACTTTGATAGAATGTTATTCAATCAAATACAGATGGCGTGTGACCTCCTGTCAGTGAGAATCCTAAATGCATTATCGACATGGATTAGTTTGGATAGATATATTTTGTATTAAACAAGATGCTTCTGTCTAAACTTCTTCTTACATGACCTTCAGCAGGTGAGTCTTTTGTTCAAATCATCCTTTAGTTCCAGCTAATTTCTTCTCTTCAACTCACCAGTAGCTGGAGAGTAAACAGTTAAAAAGAGTATTTGACATTCGCCCTTCAAACATCCTTCCTGTCTTAATTTCTGCACAGATATTAAATAATTTACTTGTATTTATGCTTAACAGGTACAACCCAAGGAGAAAAGACAAGTGGAGAACCTATGAAATGTGTCTTCAGCACAGATGTTTCAGGGCGTTCATGGATTTCTTACTCAGAATCCAATGGAATAAAAAATAGTACTTGTCTCTAAGCTAAAATGGTAGTGCACGAGGATGTGTACACTAATTTTATAAACCTGAAGCTAGAAAAAATGCTATACAAGATTATGCAGCAACTCTACAGTGAGAAACTATGACCAAGATTAAGTTGTTTCCTCATTTCTTCACGGAACTTGAAGAACTTGATAAGGAACTTCCTCAGGAAGTTCCTCCCTAACTAGAAGAGCTCAAAGACACAAAATTCCTCAAGAAGTTCCTTGTCAAGGAGAGACACTCAAGACTATTTTCTATGACAACATACAACAGAGATATTTTCTGTTTTACTCGAAAAGTAAGACAGAGCTCCTGATGCTCTACAGTATCCTCCTTCTCCATCACCAAGCTACTGTGGCAAAATACACTCCACCATACTGGAGGAAGGTGGCATACAACATATTGGACACTCTTCTTCCAGTGCTATAATTAGACAGCAGGACAAAAATGCACATCAGAATCTGAGGACATCAACTGAAAATTACTAAGCTGCCAAGAGGATTTGGCACAAGCTCTCCACCACAGTTAAGTTCCTCGCTAACTAGAAGACCTCAAAGACATAAACGATATACACCACAATTAAGGCATAAAGGTCAAAATTTGCAATCCTGCTACTTTGTTTTTGTAATACTGCAAGCACGCAAGAAAAATCAGGGCTACGCTAGCCTGAAAGCCACAGAAAATAAATATATAATAATTCTAAAGGAGTTAATAAAATAATAGTTATGTTACTTTCCCTGTTGGAACATACTGAATCCATGTCTTACATCAGCACCGGGAAATACAGAATGACGTAGAGCAATGTGAAGTCCTACCAGGAAATGTGGAGGAAAGAATCCATTGCATCTTAGGACTTCCACTTCCATCAGAGCCGTAAACTGGCTACAAGACGATGAGATCCTTCCACACTCATGAAAAAGCTAGAAGGTACCAAACTTTCACGATAACTTTATTTAGGAGATAACTGGAAAGGGTTGGGGTTTTTTTTCTGCAGGAAAAGGGCTCTAGGATATTGGCAGGATTTTTAGCCTGCACTGGAGACAGGTGTTAGACACTGTTGAACTAATCTTACATCCTTATGACACTGTCCACTACAGAGCACAACGTCAGCATGAGTGGGAAATTATACTTTCTGCAACCATCCTACATTTAACAGCATTTCCTGATAGTGTTAAATATATTCAGAGAATAATTAAATATAGTTAGAGAATAATTTTGCTTAGAGAAGCAGAGAATGAGAAAACCTGCACACTTTTTCATCCCCATTTTCAGTGGAGTAACAACTAACATCTGAGTGTATAACGCTGGCCCGGCACACCAATAAATTTTGTAGCTGGAAGGTGGATGTTAACTTAGTACCATCGTGCAAACTATCTGCAATACAGCTACTTCTCATTAACATCAATTAATATGCTATTTACTGCTGAAATAACTAAGCCAATTTTTTTTTTTTATTTCAATCCTAATTTATGCATCTATCATGATGAAAGAACTTGGAAGAAGGTATTTTTCCATCTATTAAGCCTACCACTGTCTCTTACTAACACGGTTTATCATTTTTATTTCTGGTATAGTTTGTAAGGAAATTAAGTGTCTCAGAGTAAGGAGTAGAGAATGCTATATAATCAGTACTCTGAATAAATATCCTGGTGTTAAATAGCCCCCTCGCTCTCTTTGGTATAGAAAATTAAATTCAAAAAGCAAGTACAGAGGCAGATAGTAGCAAAAAAATGGTCTGCCTAGAATGCAGTAGGCAATCATATCCAATTAAAGCCAATAAATATCGTTCGATGATGCAAGCCTAGGAAAGAACAGTCTGTACAACAAACATTTTGGAAAGTAATTTTTCATATAAATTTAACTTTTTTTTAGCTATCTATTACCATTACAAGGCAAAGAATATTGACGTGTGCATGAAACCATAACGAGTTAAAATAAAGTTTCAGATGGAGTATCTCTGGTTCGCCTCCGTGTTTAGAATTAAACAGAAACGCTCAGGTTCTGCGATAGATTCTGTAACCAGCTCTACCACAGAGCTGTCAAGGTTGACTAACCATCCAAAACGTCATTCTCCCCTAATCTCGCTGAGAAGCACTGACAGCGCAGAGATGCCAGCCCTTGAAGGGGATTTACCTCCCAGCCAGGTTCTGCTGATTACAGGGCTTCTGTGCCACTCTGGCTTCATACACAACAAAAAATCAGAGTAGAAACTTTAATCACACCACTGATGGGCAGAGGTTGAGAAGTGGAGTACAAAGATTTCCCTAGTAAATGACGTTATTAAGTTAAAAAAAATAATAAACCAAAAAAAAATCATCAGGGATCAAGTTTTCTTACGGCCAAAGTCCTGAGCTTTACTTCAGTTTCCCCATCCGCAGCAGTGCACAGGAGCTGTTCATCCTTCACAGGATAAAGTGCCTTACAACTCAAAATTAAGGTAATAAAGTATCATTTAAGATTATATCATTTGTACAAAGAATCCAGGCCCTCTGTCAATTATCCTGGGGAAAAGTGGGCATGTTTTCATTTGTTATTAATAGTAAGTTTACTCAAAAGGACCTTGAGACACCTAAAAAATGGGGTGCAAATTCTAAGAATTTAGAACAATTTTATTTTTTTTTAAGATCTGACAATTCAACACGAATGATTTTGCAACAAACCTTGGAGGTTTTGTTTCAAAATGGTGTTTCATTTAAAGGTTAATCTAAATGAAAAGTGAAGATAAAATAAAAAAGAAATACTACATTATAAATTAAGAGAATTATTTTAGTTTAATTGTGGGGTTTGTAATTACACTATTTTACATGGTGAATGGAAACCATAAAGGATGAATTCAGTCAGCAACTATATATGCATTTTGTAACTCTTCTCTAAAGGATACATATATTTCTCACATAAACAAGAAAATTGTTATTAATCTCCACAAAAGGGGTTTGCTTTACTTTAATAATTCCTAAAACAAATTCATGGAAAAAGGCAAACTTTGGTCTGAAAGACAATGCCTTAAATTATGTGGGCTAATCAAGCCCATAAAAAAAAAAATTATCCTCAGGTTAAGATTAAAAACTACTATCAAATTAATGCCTAAATCATATATCATCTCCATCTTTGCCTGGACAAATGATACCATATGGAAAGTAAATTAAGGAAAAGCTAAGCCCTTACCCAATTGTAAATGTAAGCATTTGAAATATACATTCCTAAAAAGCAACAGTCCTTCTACCTCTGAGATGTGTATTATTACCATCAAAAAAGAGATATTGTTCATTTTCCTCTAAACATTTTTCAATTAATACTGATGCATTGAAAAGAAATTTTTATGAAGACCTCGATCATCAAAAAAATTATTCTTAGAAGTCTGTTTGTACAAACATTTTTAAGAAGCATTAGCAAAATCCCTCTAAGAATGTGGTTACAAAACACAATATTTTAACTGTGAAAAAATTCTTTACAACTCATATGACCAGATGAACAAGTATAACATCACACTAATCTTTACAGATTTCTGTGTCATTTTAACAAAACAAAAAGAAAAGAAAGAAAACAAAAGGCACTACAGAAGTAGCAACTCTTAGAGAAGCATCCCAGCACATTGCCTAAGGAAAATGTGGCCAAAACTTGGCTTATGGTGGACATTCTGGTGGCTTAGCTAAATGCAGCTTAGATAATCATTTTTTTTCATGAGCAAATACCACCAGGAATTCCAGACTGAGTTCTCCACCCCATAGTCTGTACTTACTAACTACTTTTGCATGATCTGCATATGACCCATTTCTATTAGAAAACACAAATTCTGAGGTTCCACTTCCATCACGCTGGTAAAGAATCACTATGCAGATTCATGCTGTGTTTCTAAGCAGAAGCTAAAGACATCTAAATCTGTCCCTCCAGCTGCCAGACGAGTCTATCTGGCAGGCCATAACACTTAAATAAACGCTTGGTAGCTTAATCTGTGCTTCACAGAGAACTTCCAGAGATGTAGTAACCAACAGATAACCCCAGGCATACGCAAACTCTTGGATAGTTTACCGTTCTACTTAAATTAAATATTCATTTATTCGAATCTTCGGATTTAGGAAGGGTTCCTTATTAAAAAGGGCAAACAATGAAAATACAAATTGTACCAAGAAGTATTGATAAGATGGGGGCATTTTAAGCCCTGTCTCCCATTTAAATATGACTGTTTAATGATTGAAGTCTGGAGCTTAGTTTTGTTCTGGGGAATAGGTTCAGTACTATACACAGGTAACACAAATGCCTACTAACATAAAAATGTATTATGAGTCTTCACGAACAGATTAATTTCACTGATGCGCGTGGAATTATCAGTTCTACAAGAATACTTGGATTTTCTGGTAATACACTTAACAAGGAAAAAATCTAGTAATAACTGTAAAAACAATCATTTAGAAGTTTTACTTACTAATTCAGAAAATATAGACAATACTGTACACCTCAGACGATCAGACACGTCACATTGTACTGTGAAAGGCAAACGGGAACAAAGGAGGAATTGCCGCGGGCTTGACGCTGCATGGGCACACAGAACCTGGCTCAGCTCCTGCCAATACAACAGACATTTGACAGGTTACTGAATCTCTCAGCGGGAGAGTAATTGGGAATTGGCTGGCTAGAAAATAAGCAATTCAGTTGGCGGAGGAGACAGAGGGAAGTTTAAGTAATGCCTGATTTGAGCCTTGAAACTTGAGCTTAGCTTATACCATATCTCTAGTGAATATCATAATCATTGGGTTCTGGGTTATTCTGACTCTCTTTCCCAGCATCCCATCTTGAGAGAGTTTTGTTTCAGCAAAGCAGTGGTCCTCAACATGAAAACACCAAGATTAAACTTTATTAATAATCTCTGTTATTATATGTTTCCCCAGAGTCTTTCCAGGGGCCCTCAGATGCTACCAGAGTACAAATAGAAAAAGATACCCAACTTCTCGGTAGCATTTTAAAAAAATCATTTCTAAGGAACACTGAAAACACGGACACAGTAGCTGTAATTACCATAAGCCTACAATTTTCAAACTAAGTCAAAATGCTCTGGCTATTGCACAAATCACATACAATTTGATGAGAACTATGCTGGACCACATTGATTATCAGAAGAGTACAGAACATGATGTGAGAACCCTACCACATTGTTTTTAAGCCTCAGCATATAAGACTACTCAAAAACACATGGCCTTCCACTGAGTTCTTTCCCAACTCTTTATTCAACAGCAACAGTCTTTTTGAATCCAAAAACTGGTTTCGGGACTTAGTTTTAAATTTTTGAATCCTTTCCTGATACTTCATAAGATTATTTCCCCACAATGACATTTCATCTGTCAGAATTACATCTCTCAATAAGGAATCTGAAATTAAACTCAGAGTTTATTTTGTCTAATTTTTTGAAAAATATTGATTAAAATCCTCTTAGTCCCCATACCCGTCACAATACTGAGGCTTATGCTGTCCTTATCCATAAATAGACAGCAGTTGACAAAATCTTCCTTCCTACAGCTGTTCAGACCTCTTCAGAGAGAAAGGTGTGCCGCCATCTTGTCATGAGATAGGCCAGCCGCAGATGGTGGGGATATTTTCTTTCAAAGCACAGTGCTTCCTAACAGAATACACAGGTTACCAAGTTCTGAGTTTTTCAATTAGTAGCTGTCCAACATCAAGCACATTTATTGTAAGCAGTGAAGAAGCAGCATAAAATAATAATAATCAAATATATTTTACGCCACAATATGCCTTTCAAGGCCAAGTCTAGCAAAGGACATAAATAGAAACTCTTGTCCTGTTTCATAAAAATGTGACATCTGACTATACCTCTTTGGAAAGAAATGCCCTGGAAGCAGGAAACTGCACAACAAGCTGTTGGTTTATTTTTGGTTTGGCTTTTAAAGTTATTTGGGTTTTGGGTTTTTTGGTTGGTTTTTTTTTGTGTGGTTTTTTTTTTTTTTTTTTTTTTCAAAAAACTTGTAAAGTATGCAGTACTGAATGTGCTGGAAAGCCCACCTTACAGGGAAGTTTTCTCCATTTTTCTTTTCTTTGAAAAAGATAGAAAATTGTATCATCCTTTTGAAGAAGACCCACGATTTTGTAAGTAAAGAATTTATATTCTAAGAAACCCAAACAGTTTCTCAGAAAACAAAGGCTGAGCACATACCTGCAACACTGCCTCATCTGTTCTAACATTTTCTTTATTTCCATAATTACACATCATTTTTCAAATAAAACAACGTCTTGCTTTTATATATCCTTATATAAAAGCATTGTGCCTACTGCCGGATACTATGCTACTTACTGCAGACACAGAATTCATTACAGTTGTTTAAACAAAAAGAATAGAGAGATCTGTTTTTACCTACAGCTTAAACAAAACAAAAAGGGTGAAAATTTGCAGCCTTTTGTCAGCCACTTAATTTGAAGCTGCGTTAACTCTGAATTTTAAATGAAGGTGATTCTGCTGCTAGCTGAAAATAATTCCACTATGTCACTAAAGATTAAATTATTAAAATAAATACCTTTGACAAAAGAGATCTTATCATATAAAATGTTTAACTTAATAAAAATATTTGGACTATTATGATAATGTAAGTGATATAAAAATATGTGATTTGGAGAAAAATTACAAGATGTGTTATCTTAATTTCTATAAAATGGATTATTACATAGTACTATCTTTTGTTTAATTTTGCCATGTCATAATGTTTGACGATGTAATATACAACTTAACATTTTCACAGCAACTGAAATTTGTGGAATTTTCCATTTCTGGCGTTGAAGCGAGGCCTCATACCTGTGTACCAGAAGGCTCCTAGGGAGCAGGCAGCAGCAGGAACAGGCTGTACAAGGCCGGGACGTCTGGCAGGGCTGCCCGTAATTCTTTTGTCATTATGTTCTGCAACCAGACCCTCAGCACGCACCTTGTGCCTGCAGCTCTGTTTATTTAACAAAGTTTCTGAAGGGATACTTAGAGCAGATGGTAACTACAATTCTCTAAATTTCCCATTCCAGGAACACTCTCAACTACAGAGTTAAAGAGCCTTAAATACCAGTCCAAGCCATTTCACTTCAGCATCCTTGGGTCTGGGCCAGGTCCGCTCTTTCTAACCCCCTTTTCCTCCCTCTTGTCTGCTTCTCATGCTACAACACTCCCCAACAAGCCAGGGCAGATACTGCCAGTCCTTCGTCCTCACCAGAAGACCCCTTTCCCCATGCAGCTCCTGAAAGGATTCATCTCAAAACTCAGCCGCACCTCTTGTTTTATCCACATGACCCTGACAAAGACCGGAGCCTTCAAGGGCACCTGCCCACCTCTGAAAGGACAGGATAGAAAGAAAAATGTCATGTTTAATGTAATATTCAAACTTACTTTCCATAACCGCCTCTATGTTACTCTTGTTTCAACACATTTGCAGTTGATATATGTGAAATATTTAAATCAAGACATTTATGGAAACAAATACCAAAACAAGCTCTTTCCAAAACAAAGAAATCAGCACGAGAACAATTTCTGCAAATAAACTTACCATGTGGCCTCCTCACATTACAACATCTGGAAAAAACCTCTTTTCCAAGCTTTTCTGAATTTCCCAGTCTTTATTAAATATCCCCCTTCCTCCTCAGTCCTTAAAAATTCTATTTGCTAAATTTTCCTTTTATTTGGTCTGACAAACATTAGTCAAGGTGGATTATAGATTACTTTTTTCCCCTTCTTTTTTAAGAGGCTTTCCTGCTGGCACTTGACTGATGTAATAATATTGTTGGTCTTAAAGCTTTAAGCCTCAGAAAATACTGTAGGAAAGAAACATAAACTTTCAAAAAGTTGTATTTAATTTAAAAAAAGAAAAAAGAATGAACAAACTCATTTTAAGGGCTAAATTGAGTGCTTAGATGCAACCCATCTTCCGAGAAGCTACAAAGCCATAGTCAATAAAACAAGAGTAGGCAGAATGGAAAAAAAAAAAATCAACCTAGAATGTTAATGAAAACATATCTACCGCAATGAGAAAATACAGTAACCACCATTACTGTTTAACTACAGATTGAACAAGTTTTCTCATGCTCACAGTCTGCTGAGGATTAAGGTGATAATGGGCAATATCTGTTAAGTGAAGTCACTGCAATAATGTTACCATGCTAAAGTGCGCAATGCCTTTCACCTTGATTTGCAGTTATCATCATTTAGTAGTAAATGGACCTCTGCAACCAGGTGGTTAATCTTTCCCTTTCATTAGAATCTGTGTGATGTGACAAGAAGGAATGTTATCATAACTTAAAGACAACAAGGATTATGTGAATGATAGTTATTTGAAGGGCCTTCGGAAACTTCTTTAGTCTAAAAAACTCTCAGAAGTTCCTAAAAGCTGCTACATCTAGATATCCATCACACAATATAGTAAAATATGCCATACAGTACTTCCAAGGAGCCTTAGATGAGCTATAAGTAACAGAAAAAAAATAAGTTAATTATACATTCCTTCAGTTTATGTGTTATTCAAGGATGATTTTGTGTCTCACTCCAAGACCTTTAGCCGCAGTGAAATCTGAAACGTTAGTTCTCACAGTTTGTAGTTTTAAACTCTGCTAAAAATACTTATAGAGCGATTAGGAGCTCACTTAGATTTAGAATGCTTCAAACCACTCATTGTCATGGGACAGTCATTTGAACTGGGCTCAACTCTGAGTTCACTTTACGCTGTTTTACAAGATTATTGTCAATAGTGTTAGCTCTGGTCTTCCATGTTTGGAAATCAGTTACTTAGATGATCACACACTGGAATGACTTGCAAAAGTATCCTCGTTTTCTGTACTGATGACCTTCCTCGTTATCACTGTTAGCCCTCAAAGGTACTAATCTGATATTGGTACAGGAAAAACAGAAATCAAGATTAAGAAAAGTCAAATCTTTCTATAAGGGCAAGCCCAAGGCAGTGTACTCCCTTCTGTATTGCTCAGCATTGTTCTCCATTTTACTGGTGAATATGAAAGATGCTCAAAAGTAACTCAATGTTCTTGACTCTACAGAATTAGACAATTTCTCCTCAGAAGAAAAATAAAAGAATAACCAGTGGAAGTCTAAAGCATTATTGTTAAGTTTGGCAATTTTTGGAACATTAAAAATTCCAGTAAACAGGGTAGAAATGGGAAGAAGAAGAAAGCAACCAAAAACATTCTGGAATGTTAAATGAGCAAATAACAATTTGATGCAGGTTGATATGACCCCTCAGTAAAATCACTGAAAAGCTGATAATAGATGCAAGTGAAAAATAATTAAAGATTAATTATTGCCAGCCAACATAGCTTTATAGTTTAATTTCCCAATCAGATCTATCTTTTCTTGATGAGAACACAATATGGACAAGAAAATTAACTATATGTTGAGAAATTATAGCTACTGTGAAGTGCTTCATAACTTTCAGATAAAAATTAGTGGGATCTGTCATTGTAATTTCTACTAAACTTACAAAGAACTATTTAAACTTATTCTTGGGAGTAGGTTGGGGGAAGGGGGGTAGACCTAACAGAAAAAAAAACCCCCGACTAATTAGTAACACATCATCCAGTATAAGCACTTATTCATTTATTTATTTAAATCTGAATCCTTCACTAGCCTAGCTGGGCAACGCTCCCCACTGTCACACACTTCAGCCTTGACTGAATTCTTTCCTTTCCCTGTCAAATTCTGTTAACTTTGTCTCGTTACTGGGAGGTCTTTCAGCAGTGTCTTTGAGAGTGCAAATGCAGTCCATTTTCTTGGTTCAGGTTCGGAACATCTCTTCTCGTCTTACCACACTGAGATTGATCTATGACTAATGAACCCAAGTCTTCTGAAATTTCAGTGATTTTTTACATTCTATCAAAAAGACATCACTCCACATCAAATACACGTGTGACACGGCATTCAAATGTCTCCCATATGCCTTTATAATTACTCTGCTCTACTAGAATTAGCAAAATACATTTCAGATTTCAAGCTGCTTAAGAATCTGCTGTTGTCAGAAGTTAGGTTAATCTCTGACTACCCCTGTTTGCTGACCAATAGGGCTTACAAATTCAAATTAAGTCTGTATTTAACTGTTCTGTATGGCTCTGATGAGATTTCTAACTGCTCAGTTCTTCCATTCAGAGTTTTATTTTCTGAACTTGCTTTACTCTTTCCAGCACATCATTCAGAAATCATTCAAGTTTGCTAGAAGGCAGCAGCTTTCTTCAGTGTCTAAATTCAAGACAGCTACTGCTTAGTATGAACTTCTGCATGACACATTTACAACTTGCACATCCTGGACCCACTAGAAAGTAGAGGTTCACAAGTCCTGTGCACTCACTACATGGTGAGACCTTTCAAGAAAATATTAAGTCAATTCCAGTATTCTTTTAATAAACATGACATTGAAAAATAAGAAGGCCTTATCTCACAGTGAGAAATTTGACAAATTCCATGCAACTTATTAATCAGGAAATAGAGCATGTAATAAGTTAGAAAAAAGTCAATAGCAGGTGGTTCTTTATTCACCTAGGAAAAAAATGAAAGCTGAGAGCTGAAGTGAGACAGGTTTCCATAGAAATAAACCACTTTTTTTCTTTTTAAATTAGCAGTTGTGAAAATTAGACATTGGAATCATTTTCCTGGCACTGAAGGGGAATCTTTACCATTTCAAGTCCGTACAAAGGAGGAGAAGCTTGGCACTCTCACTCTGTTACAAGCAGTCATCACAACTCTACCACCTAGTCCCGCTCACCCATTAAACGTAAGGGACGCCTAGCAGCGACTTCATGCCATGCGACTCTCGGTCAGATTCAAAGTGGAATCTCGAGACCCAAAATTTGCAGATGGCTCTAAAATACTGAGACACATACAGTTTGATAGCCAGACCAAGGCTGCAGGTAGGTACTGTTACAAACTCCTTAACCAAAGTTCTGTATATATGGGGAAGAAAAAAAAAAAAGAAAAAAAAAAGTCAATCTTTTTTTTCCCTTTCTAAATAAATACAAATTGATTTGGGGCCCAGATCAGGATTACTGTTGCTCTGACGCTGTTGAATATGTACAGAATTGATTTTAAATGTTCCAAATGAACATTTGAAAGGATGGTAGGGGAAAAGAAACTGATTTTGCAGGCAAGTTCCTCTTGCTTTCAGGGTGATGAAACAATCCTCTGGATGACAGATAAGTGCACATGTATCATTATTCCCCTACAACAGGTCAGGCTCCTCAGTTGCTCCTGTTTTTTTCACCGTTGTTCCTGATCCACGTAAAATTACTTTGGAATATAAAAATTCCAGATGAAAAAGATACTCCTGTTTTTTTACATCAGCAGTAGGAGTGACCCTTTCATAAAACTTTTTTTGCAATCTGAATTTTATTATTTTTTACCGTATAATAAAAGCAGCTATAGTAGCATTCTCCTAGTACCACTATACCAGACCTAAAGTTATGTCAAGATTTCCATCATAAAAGCAATCCCTAAGGGTTTATACTTCAGCTCTTTTTTCGTTCACATGGGGTTACAGTTGAAATAAAACTTGTCAGCCCACATGCACATTTCATATAAAAAAAAAAAAAAAAAGGTGGGAGTAGGGGCAGAATTAACTGGTCAAAATATTTTCTTACTGTAGATTCCTGAAAAGCATTTTCAGTTAGTTGAAATTATCTGAGTCATGACAAAACTCTAATGTTTAGCAGTTCTGTAAGTGCAGCACAGATGCATCTTCTGCACTTAATAAAGTAGCAAATATTTCAGCAACAGGTCTGAAACAGAATTCTGGGTCCTGACATTCCTGACGTGCAGATGCGTGCGGCTCTGTGGCTCAAACCTTGCAGCCAAATCCTGCCAGACCATCACAACTTAAACAGGTCAAATCTGGAAGTAAGAATCCAACTGTTTGAAAACATTGGAAAAACAGATCTAAGCTCACTGCTAGGATAAATGTTTGTCTTTATATAGATATGCAGCAGAACACCCTTATCATTAAATCTGTTATTCTATCACACCACAAATTTACCCTAATTCACAATTCCTTTGATAGTAGGAATTGTTCTATATGGAAACAATTAAGCTACTATCTGGGGCAATTTTAGGCAGTCCTGAGACTAATCCCAGCAGCATCAAGGGCTACAAGACTGTTCTTGCTCAAAAGTACGTTGAGTCCATCTGACATGTTTGAAAAACCAGCCCATTGCCTGCTTTTACATGCACAAAGAATGTCAAGGTAAAGAGTTAATTATTTGTGCGCAAGTCACAATACTGATAAGTGTACTTTATTATCAGTAATAGAGTATGATCATTTGCAGCCTGTGTAAATAGTTTTTTAACCAAAAGACAGCATGTTAGACAGGACACAAAGCTGCCCAGTAGGCTTCTGAATATTTGATTTCTTCATACAGCTTCCGAAATTCAATAGAAGCAGCATGGAATGAACCAGCAAAAAGATCACTGCAAAGAGCATCACATTTAACTTTCTTTTCTTCCTCCCCCTCAGAATTCTAAGTGGCTAAATTAGGGAGCTCTCACTGACAACAGGAAGGTATTTTACCCATAAGAGAGTCAAAGTTTCTCCTATTTTACTCAGACAAAAGAGTTCAGCACAAGTCAATATATAGTTTGGAATTAGTTAAGCCTTTTACTGACTTTAAAAATTACCTAAATAATTAGATACCATCTACTGAGTAAATAATGGATTAAAAGAACTGCTTGTCTTCATATTTTATGAAAGCAATTAGGACAGATCCACCTCTATCCTTAATACTCAAATATTTATTATGCCAGACCAAATTTTCAAAAGCACAGTTCCCTTCAAAATGTCTCAGATGCTTAAAAGCAAGCTCCCTCTTTAGGAGAAGGCAGCAATAAGTAGCTCCAGCTGAGAACGGCAGTGTAGTTAATTCTCCCAGCGCTGAACAAAACCAGCCTCTCCACATTTGTGCTGAAATGGTCGGATGAACTCTTTGGCCCGCAAATGTCTTGGCATCTCAAATACAAGTGGACTTTACTCCAAAAATAACATCCTTCTCTGAGCATTTGGACACTAACGCCAGTGAAGCCAGGTTAAGTCTCCTAAGTAAATATATTGGCAATCCAAAGCTACCAAGAGAAAAGAAAGAAGAAAAACATTTCAGCCCTGAAGAGGGTGCTAGGCTCTAATTGCCACCCAGCTATTAAGTGATCTTAGTGCCACATCTTACGGTGTCCACATGTTTTCCCACTGTCAAGACACCACCGTAATGCCGAACTCCTTATAAAGAGCACTTCGAGAACTACTGGTGAAAAATGCAAGATAAATCCAAAATGTTTATTATTATTATTTTTTGAAAATAAGTATGGTCCCTTAAGATATATTTGTTCTCTGTTCAAGAATTTAAAATTGTTGCTGCCTACTGCCAAATCTATGGCACCTGTTTTTCGTTTTGTTTATTAAGGAGGAGTAGGTATAAGAGGATTTTAAATAAGACCTTTTCCACAATAACCAATAGACACAGTATAGTCCCTAATTTAAACATACCTAAACTTCTGACACCTGTAAATGCAGGGGACATAGAAGACTTGGCACAAGAATGAATCACTTGGAAAAAACAGAAGCTGTTCATCGGAAACCAGACCTCATTGCTTTGGTTGCTGGAAGTCAGGTTCCCAGTGCTCCTTCAGTTCAAGTCCTATTGCGGCAGAAGATGCTCCTCCAAAACATCACAGCTCAGCTGGACTAGTGGTGCTGATATGTCTTCAGAACAGGCACCCGAAGGGGCTGCCAGCAATATACACGCGTGAGTTAAGCACTGAGTGATTTTTAGAGGGAGGATTAGCCCTCTTCAACCAATCAGCACTGTCTTACACAAGAACTCCATTATACAACCATCTGCCTCTCAGAGAGCTGCCAAAACCAACCACTGCATCTAGGTGCCTAAAGCAAGATGGGAAGGGCCTGTTTTCAAACAACTTTCAAGCATCCAAACCAAAGCTTGTTTATTTGACAGTGTTTCTTTTACCACGGGTGCATGTTTTGGCAAGAAAAAGAACTGTTTCAAATACATGCAACCAGCCAGCTTCTTTACCTTCACTGATATACCACGGCTGTAGCTTCACAGGCTTTGGGTTGGGAGCCTCATTCCAATCACTTTTGCATTACAGCAACTTAGGAACAATTATGATGAGGTCAGAAGTGCTATACAGATTTAAAATGACTCTAAGATGAGAATCTAGACATTTCATCCATTTCTATAAGATCAAAGAGGATGAGGTGGACACGATTCCAGCACTAAAATATATAGAAAGTGTGGAAGGAAATAAAGCAGCATCAAGAAAACTGATGATTCCTGACTTGAGGAAATAAGGTATAAGGACTGAACAAAATCTAAAAGCTATGGTGAACAAAAATAACAGCTCTGTCCTATAAAACTATATGAAGTGACCAGAGAAATCAGCATAACTGGATTGTTTATACAGCAAATATTTTCTTCATTGCTCAGTTCAGTGTAATTTGATCTTCAAAAGAGACTATGATTCTATAATAGCAACACACGCATATCCATTAACTCATTAATTTCTCTTCCTGAACTATTGTTCATAGAAAGTGAAGATACTGATATCCCCCCAGCACATCTGCTCTGTTTTGTGAAGTGAAAAAAAGTGATTGAATTCTTCATAGATGATCCTCAGAATGCCCATGTCTTATAGGTGATGCTCATGTCTTCAAAACTTCCAAATTCTTTAAATTATGATAACTTAAAATACATTAAAAAGCATAGCCACTAATTCTACATCTTCTTAAATGACATGAAGCTGAAAATTTTGATTTAAACATCTCAGCAGGAAAATAATCTTAATTCCAAATGAGATTCCAAAAGAGATTTCATTCATTTTCACAAGTATTTACTTGCTAAGGGAAGAGACTATGTTCCTGGAGAATTTTCATGTAAATGCCTCCCTTCTTAGCTTGCTTTCCTGCAAAGTACCTTCTCCTTACAGTTCAATAGTAACTAAAAACTGGGGCATTTAACAAAACAATAATTAATGCTGCTCTCGCAAAGCAAGGCCACATATATCATAACAAGTGACAGAACTATGAAGTGACATAAGGGGCATGAAAATACCCACCTGGAGACAGTAAAATGATTATTTCCTTTTGAGTGAAATCTTAAAATTTCCATTACACATTGAAACTTTTGTCAAAATGAGAATGTGTGTGGCCTTGTGAACATGGAAGGCTGCAAGTCTGCTCTGCCCAACTGTTGGCAAAGTCTCTATGCGTATGACTTAGAGTGGTATTACTCTGGCTGTCCCACATCCCAGGACAGCACCCTAAGGAATAAGTACTAAATTATGAGTCAGTCTCTCCTTCTTACAAAATACATTTCAAAGGGAACTCGGCTGAAATGGAAACATCTCCACCAGATTTCTCCTGCTGTAGGTACCTAGACCAGATCTTAAGCCTCCACACAGAAGACAGAAACATTTATTTTTATATATACAAAAAAAAACCACATGTTAAAATGGCACCACACTCAAAATGTTCCAGAGGTTTATGTATTCACTTGGGATCAGTAAAACATTAACAGTTTGAAAAAGAAGAACACACAAGGTGTGATGCCCTCAGGGATCAGTGACTATACTACGTAACATAACATCTTGCTTAGATGCAAAGGTTGTGATGAATTAAGCAGTGGTTTATTTTTTTACTTATTTTAAAGTGAAGTCTTCAGCTCTGCCTCAGCCAAGCCTTACATGTGTGTTTCTATCCTGGAAGGAGGACAAGAAAAGAAATAAGCAAGCATAGAGATGAGAGGCAACAAAATATTTCTACCTGCATTTTTGTACTCATGGTATTTTTCAAGGGTTAATCTTAGGAGCTAGCAGGCTTAACTGCCTTACTGGTATGGTCTAAACAACCCTCTAGCTACCTCATTAACTGCAGCCTATTGATTGAAACAGCAAAAATGTTGGACTGTAAACTGTATGTGTCAAATGGGTTATCATATAGACAATTTTAGGAGAAACTGTCAAATAAATGCCCCTATAGTTGTTGCAGGCAATTATTTTTCATTCTTTGTAACGTTATCTCTATGGGAATCCCTTATCTCTGTAAAGACAGTGACCACCCACAGCTGTTACATCTTCCGCTTTCTCCAAGAGATGTCCCATACTTTCAAAATCAGATCACAATTAAATGTGATTCTGGCCAAGACTGGGTGATCCATGTCAGGGTGATACAAAAGTGAGGAGCCTCCATATCAGCTTCCCTACTCCACACAATGGGCTTTCTCAGCAAGTGATTCCTTTGTGTGCTGCTAGGACTACACAGTCCCCCAAATAACTTGGGCTGGAGGGATGGCTGTGGCCTCACCTTCCGTCCACACTGACCTGTGAAGCATGGCCAACACACCAAGATGATTTTCCTGCATCATTCTTCTGCACGAAATGTCTAAAAGACATCTCATCTCCTCAGGGGCAAGAGCCTCCATAAGAGTTTTGCACAGGCGCACGCTCTCTCCACCCACACAATTACAATTACAACAGTGAAACTGGCTGTTTCACGGTCCCACTCCCAGTATAGAAGAGAGATGATGCATTTGGTAGGTGGTACCTTGCACCTCATAGTCATCCTTCGTCGTTCCTCTCATGGTCACAGACCCAGCTGCAGCTCTCCCTACCAGCTGCTTGTGTACCGGTCCCATCTCTTAGGCGTACTTTTGATTCTGTTAAACTTCAAGGAACTTAGCAAAAAGTTTTGAACTCTTCCCACTGCTTTTCCACTCCTTCAGCAGAACAGAAAAAACACTCTCCCCTTCCCAAGTTATAAATGGATTTATAAGAAAGAAAACTGTTGATGTGGTAGAAGTGTTCAGAGTTAGCAGTGGTCTTTTCCCTGCAGGGGAAACACACTCTTTCCTGAGCTCTCTCATTGAGATTCCGCCCAACATACGAACGTTCTTTGGAAAATAAATGGTGTGTTTTCATTTAAAATGTTGCCTTATGGTTTTTGGCAGCTTCTTTAGCTTCTGAGTTGCAAACACGTCACTTCTTTCACAGCAGAAGCTTCTCAGAGCTGGTTTTTGATGACTTCTTTGTGAGAAATCAACAGCACACCACGTTGCTGTAAATCTGGGTCTAGAGCTTTGAGTCCATCTAAAACTACAAACACAGAATTAGAGGATACCAGAATAACAAAATCCACAGACACGATTACCACGTGCTTCCAGTTTGTAGGACAGACAGAGGAGGATACAGAAAGACAGCTATGGCTGTGTCTATCCCATAGCTGTGTTCTCCTCCCTTGCTAAAGCCCACAGAAATGAAAGGCTGAGTCTGTGTTCCATATGGCTAAAATCTCTATATCTACGGATTTAGAGTAGTTATGGCACAACCTACTGTTGCATTTCAACAGAGTAGAAACAATGCCATTGTTGTAGCAGAAACAACACTTCTGTCCTGTAACCTGAAAACATTCCAAAGCTTCTACGACACCTGAGGAGATGGGGAGGAGAACAGATGGAACGGTGTAAATGGAAATATGCTGCTGCTGCTTTCTGTATGAAAATCTGGAATTCTAGCTACAGCACTTAATGACTGCTTCTCCTACTGAAAGGACTTTTGTTGTTGCTGTTGGGTTTGGGTTGGGTGGGATTTTGTTTGGTTGGTTCGGGTTTTTTTTAGAAAAGCAGTTTTCTCATGGTTGTTTCATATTCTGTTGTCTGGGTAGTAATCTAATAAAAACATGCTGAATCCCTGGTTAAAACACTGCACTCGGCCATCTGCAAACAGAGATCATTGCTGAAAAAGTCCTGGTGCACGTTCAAATATTATTAATGGCACCAACATACCACAGAGTTCCTATTTCTCCAGTGATTAGAGGGAGATGTGAATTGTGGATGTGGAGGTTTTTGTTCTCTGAATAGAAATACAGGGGTTTTTTCCTAACCAGTGTAGAATGAAATGAAAACTAAAGAGATGAAGTGTTGAAATCTATACAGCAGTAATTCCAGCTTTAGTCACTGACTTGTGAATAGGAATCACAGCAGTTATTGGGAATAAAGCCATATTTTTTGATTCAAATGTTTTCCAATTATGCTGTAGCTGTGTTGTCCCCTGTAGAAAGGGGACGTGCAAACACATGGGAAAGAAGAGTCACAATTCTTAACACAGCTGCCTTATAAATCAGAACGGCTTTTGAAGTGCTGTATGAAAGCATATAAAAATTACGTTTGTGTGAAAACAAGAACACATTCTTATTAGAGGGGAAATACTAGCACAGAAAAAAAAACCCAACAAAATTGTAGGAAAAAAAAAGTTACTAAAACTTTTTGCACTGGTTGAAGGCTTTAATTGAGAAATTGGAGGAGATTTTATTAACTTTTTTGCCATAATCTTTTGCTTCTTGTACTTGTTCATTTTCTAAGTTCTAAATGGAAACAGAGGACCTAAAACAGAAGAATGTTCTCACCCTATTTAAGAGTATTCCCATCCAACTTTTGAAAAAAATGAAGTGATTTGTAAAGCTAACAGAAATGGTGGCTAACGCTAAACACCTAAGAGCTTGGCACCTAAGGGAACTGTTACCAAAAACATTCCTCCATGGGTAAGGGCATGAGAAACAGCAGCAATTCACTTTCAGGGAAGCATGATAGCAGTATAGGACCAGAGCACAGCGATATTCATCACACATTTAAAAAAAAAAAAAAAAAACAACACACAAAAAAACCCAACCCACACTTCCTACTCTGTTTTATATAGCTTAGACTGTCAAAAAGGTCACTTGGAAATAAACTGCATTTGCAACAGGTAGACTCTCTAGAGTAGACATTAGATTATGTTTTTAAAAGTGGCTAAAAATGAGGTTTCAGACACACTACAGAGAGACCCTAATGCCTAATGATACCAATAGATGTCTTGAAGGATGTAAAAAATACTTGTTAAGATACCTGTGGTCAGAACATCTGAAAAGCCTGTTTGTATTTTTTTTTTCCAAGTGACTACTTATTTTGAAAATCTGGCCCCAAATTACTCAGAAACTCCAGATACTTTTAAGAATCATGCTCCATTTGCTTCTAAGAAGCTTAGTACATTTCTCTTTAATTTTTTTAACCCAAGATTTGAACTATAAAGTTATTCATACTCCTCCAATATGAGGAGTATGAATGTATATTCATTCTCCTCCAATATGAGGAGTATGTTTTACATATTATTTCCTCATGGGCGTGCTTCTGCAGTACAAGTATCATGAAGTATGAGCAGTCTTTCACGTGTAAACATTTTAAATCTCATACAGTATTAAATAACTTAAAACCTGCATTTAAACAATAGATACCAAGTACAGTGTTTATTTTTAAACTCAATTTGAAAACAAACTTTCAGTGCTATTTAGCTCCTTTTACTAGAGGTTCAACTGTAAATCTAAACCAATTCATCTCACCGCTACAGACTAATTTTGCATCTATAGCTGCAAAACTGTACGTCTTGCCAACTAACTTGTCATACCAATAAAGCACAATAAACTGTTTCTTTCCAATACTGATAATCCCAACCGTTATTTAGCTGACATCTTAGTACACATTTACATTCTCCTTCCTTGGCTTAGGTTTTTTTTTTTTTTTTTTAAGTGGATGATAAACAGAAAAATATAACTTGTATTTCACATCACTCAAAATGGAGGAAGGAGGGAAGGAGAGGTGGGCAATGGCACATAAATTTTTCTGCCTCTGGGTAATTACTCTGAAAATCCAGAATGTGTAAGCCTTCCTCCTGACACTTGACAATTTGGTTTAAATTTGGTTTACAGGAAGACAGCAAGTAGGCAACATACCTCCCTCAGTAAATTCACCGTATCCCTGGGACTCTCAGCTGGCTGATCTCTGGGAAAGGTCGTTCTTGGCTACGTTGCTACCACAAGGCCACACATCATAGCCGTGAGCTTTTTAATACCATGTCTGGCAACAGGACTCCAGGAGATCAATAGTGCTGTTTCCTAGGCTCTAAAACTGCTTTTAGTGATATACTGTATCATCAATGTCCCATAAAACAAAATGCTGACGTGTCATCTCTCCCACAGAAGGTTTGTCACTATCTTTTCCTTTTACCATGTCGAGAAGAAACTTTATGAATGGAAAACATGCATTGTAAGTAATTCCACCTGTCAATCTCAAAGCAGATGACGAACACAAACGAGACTAATTCCATATCAAACGTACACCCCTTACATTAAAAGCTTAAACACTGACAGGCAGGGGTGTAATGCAAATGATACATCCACCACCCATCACATTAGTCCCAACATCAACGCAAGTCATTCTGACTGGGTGGAGGTCATGGTCCATACTGTCGAGTGTATACAAGTATAAGAAATAAAATAAAAATCCCAAATCATACAAAAAAGACATAAGCTGAATTTAACCTAACCAGCCAGCCCAAGGAGTCTGAAAAACCAGTTTGCTTTTGAAAAGCAATGGTGAAATTTGTGGAAAAAAAGTCAGTTTTTCCCATCCCTGTTCTGTCTGCAGTGCTCTTCTGCAGAAAGGTGGGAGTGACAAGCAAATATGATGACACTTGACATGACAGCACTTAAATCCAGTGAACTCCGTCGTTCAGAACCCCTGCACAACCTACTTGCTCTTTATGAGCATTTATCCAATCGTACATTACTAGTTCTAAACAACCATGTGGTGACAACATACTCACTTTTTCTCATGAGGACACACTTTGTCAACACAAGACAGTTGCCACAGGCAACTTAAAGTTTTGAAGTTGACACCTGCCTGAACAATCTTCCAGTGTGTCTTATTTTGATTATCTTAAAGTCACTTTGGGAAAGGTTCATATGCAACCAAAAAAAATCCCAACATGAAAATGAGCATCCCTGCAGAAACATGAATGGGTATAATTGAATCACTTCAAGTTCACAGGGTAGATGAGGTCCAACTTTCCTTTATTGTTTCCATGAAGCCCCAATTTTGCTTGGATAAATTACGTAGGGAGGGAGGGAAAACAATATCACACTGAAGCACAATCAAAGTCACTCCAACATCCTGACCACAGCCCAGAGCTGGTAGAGGACCTTGCTCGCTCACAAAAGCTGACACACACACGTTATCTTGGACAAGCCTGCACCCGTTTGCTTTGCTGCTACCGAAAATGATTTTTCATTCCCAGAGCACGTTCCTTCCTTTCCATTTCCTAAAGAAAGGTCCTTCTGCAGAGACTGGAAAAATAAGGAATGTTCCCCAAGTTTTTTTGGAAAAGGCAAAGTTACCTCCTCTCTGCTTAAACAGTAAGTTAAACACTTTACGCTAACCTCTAACAAAAACTAGGGACTGAATTTTTCCACAGTGGTAAACCCTGGCTTAATTCAGAATTTTATTTAATTGTATTTACACAAGGCTCAGTATCAATAAATACCTTTAAAACCGAACCCCCTGATTAGTATAGACATGAAAAGAAATGTGGAAAATGGAAGTAATCTACGGAAGCAATACATGTGAATCAATAATGCCAACTAATATTTATGGATCTCATTATCTCAACATGTGCTTTTTAGGATCATTTTAAATTACTAGTAAAAATAGCCATAGGTACATTTAAAATTAATATATTAGAGTTCAAATGGTCTGCATTTGCCAGTGCAGATATGCATTTGTTATATAGCTCTATTAACTAAAAGAACAAAAGGTATTGCAGAATATAATAGTGTTCTGCAGAAGAAGAGATTTCTACAGGAAAATGATTCAATTATTCTAAATCAATTATAACAGGAACAGCTACATAGCTCTATATCAATCTCCTTATGTGTTCCTAATTCTTTTGTCTATTGCCTGTGGATAGTTTAATAGGAATGAACGTATAAAAATCATTCCCACTGGGAACGAGTTCAAATATTTGGGACTATTTTTCTTACTTTAAATTCTGTTTCTGAAAGACATGAGAGACAAGTCAAAGCCACCACTTTGTGCAAGCAACAGCAGTCAGGAATAAGCTTGAAACACATCTTCGGACTATGAGACAGATGGATTGGCCACATAGGTCGTTGCTACGTGAGAGGAACCGGTACCAAGTGCAGTACCAGAGCTTTGTGACCAACCCTACATTTGACAACCACTATTTGACCAAGAGCCCTCACAACGGACAGCAAAGCCCTTTCCAAAAGAAAAGCACACTATTCAACCCTGTCAGCAAAAGCGATAAAGGCATTTTTCTCAAGCACAACAGATGAGGACCATATGAGAAGAAGGGGTAAGAGACACCTCAAGAACTAGAGCACTCCTGCCTCTGAAGCCAGCATTTCTGGCTTCTGCCAGACTTACTGGCCACGGGGACATAACATGTTAATACAAAGTCCTGTACTCTGAGAAATGAGGAAATCAGAGCCTACCTGAGAAACATCTGCTACCAGACCAGCCCCCTTGGCCCAGCCCTTGAAGAACACAACAGTGAGCGCTTCCTCTTTCTTTCATGAGAAGGGAATGTCTCCAGGCCTGTCCCAGATTCACCACTCCTTCTGTGGAGGCATCAAAGGAGTTATGAAATGAGTTACAGAGACAGCTGCTTCTTGGCTGAGAAAACACCGAGGTCCTGCTCTATGTACCAGCTACATATGGCATGTGGGATGTTAAAAAGAAGTAAAGGGAAAACAGTTTCACACAGCAACAGCTCATCCACTTCCATTTCTCTAAAGAGATCAAATTTTACCTCTGTTGGTCCTCCTGTCCGTCTCAAGGGGCGAAAAAGAGGCATTGGTACATCTCTGGGAGACCTCGTGTTGAAAAGGCTCTGTCAAATCCCCCTCAAATCCAGGGCATTCCAGAAAGCTGTACAGTAGCAATTACAAGCTGTTAAGAAAAGAAATAGGAAAAAGAAAGAGGGAAAGGAAGTGCTGCGGAGACAAAGGAGCAGATGGGAACAGAGATAATACTAGTTATTTCGCTGGAAAATCTCTATCTTACTCTACTGTTCCAAGGTAAGAACAACAAAGGACTTACACATATGATGCATCATTAACAGAACTGTTAACACTGGGGAAAAAAGCTGAGGGAAGGGACTGGTGACGATTATGCCTAAGTCAAGCTGAGAACGCAAAAATATTAGAAGCAATCAGTTGCCTCTAACAGAACATTTCAAGTGGCCTCATTCGCCTTCCAAAGGGATAGTTAACACTAGAACCTAGCATCACCGACAGGGTTGTGATGATCTCCATCTTTGGATGGAGATTATGATAAAAAGGAGAGACTGGCATCTCCAATATCCGTAAAACCTGGATATTCTACAGCTTGCAGACCCAGGTGCCCCGATGAGCCGAACACCGAGCCATTGCCACGTGCACCGCTGTTTGCTGGCACAGCGATGGCTACATCTAGTACATCCACTTTCCATCTATTTTTAATTTGTGCTACAACACTCATTCTCAGTGAAACAAACTCAACTTCATTCGCAACCAAGCTGAAGGAATGCAAACTTTCCAAAATCTAAAAAATACCATGCTGGTGTTCATATTAATGAAGCTATGAAATATTTCATTAGCACATCTTGGAGTATGAATAATTTCTCACACAATTTCACTCAGCAGCCTCCTCCTCCCACGTGGCACATCAAGATGGTACATTATCTTTTAACTTCTAGAAAACATGACTTGCAAGGGATGATTGAAAGAGCAGAGTTGTTTATTCTAGAGGAGAAGGTGAAAGGGCTTTGCGACGATAACCTCGCAAGTACGCAAAAGGGCTGTAATAGAAGGGAATATGCTACTTCCCATGTGTTTTGTGTATAAAACAGTAAGTAAAACGATTAGACATAAGGCAAAGATTTCTAAATACAGGGACAGAACAGCACATTGCTTCAGATGTTGATGGAGTCTCCACCATGGGTGATCTTTAAAGACAGGTTAAACAAACAACAGAAGCACTACACAGTTCAATGGGCACCTCCTTGTACTGTATTATTTCCTAAGGTCCCATCTTTTCACCAGTACTCCTGTAAAATTCACACAACTTGGTCAGATATGGCAAGAAGTAGCCCTAACCAATTTATATTTAATGGACTACATAGCACAAAGAACTCGGAAATGCAAAAAGCACAGCAATGCAGCTGTGTAAAACAGCAGATACAGAACCCCTCTGCACAAGCAAAAAGTCCAAGGGCTGCATTTCTGTGCACACAAATGCATTCCTCAATGTGAAAGATGCTAACCTTGTTCTCCCCTTCTAGGCCATTACTAAAACAGGAATTCCAGTCACTTCTTGTTCAGGTGAGCTGTACCTCACAAGCGTATCACACATTCATCATCAGGTTCTACACCAGCTTATCACCGTCTGATTCAGGCAGTAGACAAAGGACCTTTAGTGTTAACTACTCATACCAAAAACGTGACACTGCATAGGATGGTGATCCCAAGGCTCATTTTTCTTTAAAATGTTTGTTGTAGTCTTTATGAGAATAAAACTGTTAGTTATGCATGCATAACCACAGTCTTCATTTCCCTTTTAAATCAGTCCAGGTTTGCATTCATTATCCTAAAATATTTCATTTGAGAAGGAAGGTTAAAAGAAGTCTGAATGCCAATTAAAAGGTTTCTCATAAAACTTTCTTCTCTTCAGCACAAGAACGAGTGGAAAATCCAGTCAGTTCCAGTCCACATCTTTATTTGACGTTATTGTCTCGTTTAACCTGAGTCACTGGAAAGAAGTACAAATCAGAGCTTAAAGGATAACCATGGATGTCTTCATGATCTCATAACTGAACTAAACATCAAAAAACAAATAATTTAAATTGGCACCACATATCCTACCCATTAGAAGTAGAAAGATGATTTTCAAACTCTTTGTACTCCATAATAAAGCCAAATACTACAAGCTTGCAGCATCCAGTGGGACAGATAGGCATCCTGCTCTGTCCTTTCTCCTCTCCTCTGGCTAGGAAATTTTAACGTGTAACCTCCATTTAATCATCACCTTTGCCTCCTCTACATAAGGGAACGTCAAGAATAGCTTTTATTACCGCAAATTTATTTCCCTCTTGATAAGCTCTCAGCCAAGAGGCAAATCAACAATCCGAGTTTGATTTCCCTTCTCCACCCCACACTAATAGTACCATAACTACAGCCAGGTCCAAACCTCTATTAAAATTAAATCTACCCCTGTGCCCAATAAGTGCCTCCAGCAGGACAAAATAAATCTGGGAAAATGTGAGTAATGAAATCATGCTGCAAAAAAATTGAAAATATCTGTCAGTCCACAAGAACAAGAGATCTCTCTTTTGAACTCAATTCATGTACAGTCTATAACCACAGGGATTTTTTTTTTTTGGCTCCCCTCCAAACCTACTTCAGCAGCAAAACAGACTATAATGGTTCTGCACCCAGGAAAGCATTTTAAAGTCTTCTTTTAACCTTCAAACCACAGTTTAGAGATGTTGGCTGACCTAACTCATTTCCTACAGCTTGGCAAGTTTGAAATGCTCCACGCACTGAGGCCAACAGACCATCAGAGCTGCTGTGTCCACAGCACGCATCCATCCACCCTCATGGCTAGCAGAAGCAGCACCCGCTTATATGGGCAGACGAAGAAATCTGACTACCTCCACGCTGATCTCACCAATTGCTGCGTAACAGCAAGGAATATCTCAGTTGCATGGGAAAACAATTATAAGTGAGAGGAAAATATATTGAGCCCGAGAGCCTCGTCCAATGGCTCCTCAATCAAATGAGATCTTTTCCACTGCTACAAGGGTGTTGACGTGAAGCAGTTCAAATATCTCCTGTAATTACAAATGTTATTCTAACTAGAAAATTCACTATATACCTACTTGTGACTTGTAGCATATTATATGTCGTGCCATTTTGATAATTTTTAGTATAGTGCTGATAAATATATACAGTTATAAAATTTAGCTTATTTTTTTACATTTAAAATGGACCTTACCAGTAAGTTTTCCACCTCAAGATGTGGAGTGCTTATTTCACTGGAAAATATGAGGTTAACCCAGCTCCAGATCAGAACTCAGAAGAAGAAGAGAAAACAGAGAAGGAAAACAGCCCTCTATGACACACAGCTACACTGTGTGAATAAGTGAGATCTGGGTTACTTAAAACAGCACAGTACTGCCAGCTTGACGCATTCACAAATCATGAGCCAGATCCCTAGGAATTCTAAACATGGCTTAAGAACCATGAATTTTACAAAATCAAAATAGTATGGATTTCCTGTTATTTCCCTATGCGTACATAAGCCACTTGGATCACATTTCAAGCTACATTTCCCCTATGGCAATATCAGCTAAAAAGATTTTTCCTTTATTTTACTTTTTCAATGAAAACTGAGATTTCCTGCACTCTTCTCTAAGGGCTGTGACCACAGCACAGACGCTAATTGTCAATGTTCGAAAAGGAGAGGTTTGGGAGAGGAGAGCTCTGCTCAGGCTTTGACCCAGTGCTCATCTCTGCTGTCTGAAAAAAAAACAAATAATGAAGGGAACAAGACATGAGTGCTGGGGGAGTATATCCTTACAGGAATAACCAAGCTTCTTGCTCCTCTGCCTGTCAGTGTACTTCAGCACAAGTTTTAGTCGCATAAAATTATTGCGTTACTATGGACAGAAACAACGAACCAACCAACTAACCACGAGAGACAGAAGCAAAGATTTGGTAGAGCCCCCAGATGATTGGTGTTACTGGTTGAGTCTTATAAAATCCACTGTGCCTAGGATCACAATATATTTCCTGGGAAAGACGTTAAAAAGGCCCCCACGTGAAACAGCATGTGTATCTGGACTGCTGATAGTTTTCTTTTGTTCCAAGCAGTCACACACAAGTAGTTTAACAGCAAAGAAGAGGTTAAGAAACAGCAAAACTAAAACCCCAAAATTATTTCCATGGAGCTTAATTTTTCTTAGTTAGCGAGGAAATAAACTCTTTTCAGCTTCCTTAATCAAAAACAGGGTGCTTATGCTTTTAATTATACCCCTTAACTGTGAGAAGAGTAATTTAGCATCATGCAATACAATATTAGACTGACCTCCAGAATGAGGCAATCAAAATTACATTAAAATGTTATCAATTTTCAAAGACTCATTAAGGAGCACTGAGAAGGCAGAAACACTAACCTATTGCTAAATCCCTGACAACCAATTTATTGTCTAAGGTTTTACATCTCACTCATGATTTCCTTACCTTCAGATCTGTTTTTCTTTCTGAAGATTTTTAACTTTTTCAAACAGCTTAACTAAAAAAAAAAAGAAACGAAAAGAAACAAGCACACCAAGAAACAGTGGATTCACAATTTTCATTGTAAGATGAGAACACTTCAACCAAATAAATTTAAGTTCCTGCAATGTAAATTTTATCACTTCTTTAAAAGATTGCATAATTTTTAAATATTTTGCATACGTAATATACTGAAAAAACCCATAAAACAATTAGCATCACTAAACATTGTGTGGGGGAGGAAAGCATCTAACACCTAAACTGATGTACCAGGGACAAAAAGTAGAGCATTTATTTGACTTTGTGAATTTACCAGAAGCATACTGGAAGGGGAGTTGACCTGACTAGAGGTTTGAAGATCTGCTTGCACTTTTCCATTAAAGTTACATCAGAAAGGCCCAAAGTTTTTCCGGTATCCAAAGTTCTGTTTTACTCAGATGCAAATTAAGGTTAAGACATTTTTAAAAAGAAAATACTATTCTGATGGATGACAGTCAGGTAAAAGGTTTACAAACAGATCTCCACTCTTGTCTCTCATAGCAGGCCAGCAGTTCTCAAGGCACACAAACTCTACGCTATCCCCTCCACCGCACTCACCTTTGAGTCTCTGCATCCATCCCATGCTCTTGCCTGTTCCACTGCCGTTCACAGGCCCTGCTCCCCAGGCTGTGCTCCAGCAGGTTCCTTTGCTGACCCTACCCAGCTGCTCACCAGAATAGCACAGTCTGCCCTCTTCTCTCCTCCAACAGCTCCACATAAACCCAAGGCACATCACCAGACAGGCAGCCTTTCTCCTTCTGGCCCAGCCAGAGGAGCAGACATACGGTATCCACAGAAAATACACTGTGAGCAGCCAAAACACATCTACCCCTTCTTGCTTTTATCAACGCATGTTGCACATGGACGGTGCAAAGTTGTCACGGGAATCTGGACACCTCATAGCAGCTCTGCTTGCTACCCGGGTACCGGGAACCGTCTAACCCTGCCTGTTTTACTTGGGATACTGGGCACACTCAGATACTTTGTGGTCACGAGCACAGGACAGAATATCTTACTGCCACAAAGGAAGGAAGTGGTATTTTCCCTTTAGTATAGAGGACAACCCATTGCAAAAGAGAGAAATCGGGGAGCCTACATGTTTAATGTGCCTCAAGTTCACCAGTGACAAATGAAGTCGTACAAGAAACAGTCTGAAACAGAATCAGTGCTGATACTGCTCTGCAAAGTTCTGATTAGAATTTTGAATTCAATAAATACATGCAGTTGACTACTGCTCCTCAATCCAGCCTTCAGAGATGACACTTGGTCAAATCCAGCATATTCTATATACTTTCAAAATATTGACAGGTTTTAATGCATGCCCTAGTGCTAACAACTCAAAAGAAACAAATTCAGTCACTAATGTCTGTAACAGACAAGTAGCTAATATATTTTGTGATGGAGAAGACTGTTGGATTTCTGAAGCGCAGTTTTGTCCCCTGAGGTCATTATCACATATGGGCATTCTTGTTACACTGAGTGCCTGGCATTTTCCTATTCTATGAGGACTTTATTTAACTGACATCTACACAAACAAACTATATTACCACCAGTCTAAATAAATGGCTTTGAATTCTGTCTTTCCTCTTCCCAGACCTATTACAAGAGAGTCTGGATGACGTATCAACAGGTTTAACTTGTAAAATGGCTTCAACGACCTGATGAGATGGTATAACTCAGGGGAAGTATCTCTTGAAAAGGTGATGGTATTTACGCTGCCACAGACCATGCCAAATTGAACCCACCATCACGTAGAACCTGTGCCCCAAGGAGCAGGCACCGTGCCATTCAAGCAGATGGGCCAGCAAGCACATGCAGCCAAGAGACATTGTTGTGTATATGTTTGCTGAGGGCAAGGTTCCCAATCTGGAATAACAAATTAGCTATCAAGGATCCTCTGTCCATTTGCAAGAGGTATCATCTAGGCCTGTAACAGCTTAAGCTTTTAAAAAATAAAACCTCTCAGCATCTATGAAATGCAATGGAGAGGCTAAAGCACATCGTGGCAACAAAGCCCTGTGAAGACACATTTCTAATAGATCTTCATTCCCCTTCAGCGTTTCTGCCAGAAACCTTAAGGAACACAGGGAAAGTCCCGAAGCCAGATTCACTGAGTCCGGAGGACTGGAGTAACATACAAAGACTCAGTGAATAAATTCAGAGTCATCTGAGAAATAAATGTAAGCAAGATATCATTACTTTCTTTTTTGTTGAAGAGGCTTATTTTCACTTTATGTAAATAGTTAGCGTTGAACAAAACCCCTTCCCTTAATTAGCGATTTCAGTCCATTTGCCACAAGACGTTCTAAAACAGACAGATGTGATTATACAGGTTAAGTGTGAGGAGTGGGTTTCAGGCAAAATGCAATTCTCCTATCTGCTTCTCAGAAGTTAGTGTAAAACTGCACAACAAAGCTTGCCTGAATGTGCCCCCAGCCAAAAACAACAGCTCTAACCCATGTAAACTGCTCCACTTATGTCACACAAACCAGAGAAACCTGACACTTCCCCATTTCCCATCTTAACAAGAAATCAATTTTTCAGCCTGAGGGAGGCCTGCAGCAGTTTCTTTTCCTCTTCCTTGAATTTCCACTTGTTTAACTCCTCAAATTTCTTCAGTTGGATTATGGTAAATGTACTGTGTTTACAGAGCCTAAATACAAGAATCACAGAATGGTTTGGGTTGGAAGGGACCTTTAAAGCCCATCCAGTCCAACCCCCCTGCCAGGAGCAGGGACATCTCCAACCAGATCAGGTTGCTCAGAGCCCCATCCAACCTGGCCTGGGATGTTTCCAGGGATGGGGCATCCACCACCTCTCTGGGCAACCTGGGCCAGTGCGCCACCACCCTTAGTATAAAAAAAAATTTCTTAATATTAAGTGTGAATTTGCCTCCCTCTATTTTAAAACCATTACCCCTTGTCCTATCACAACAGGCCCTGCTGAAGAGTTCCTCCTCATCTTTCTTATCAGTCCCCTCAGTAGACCTCAAGACAGCTCTCTTTACTGTATGATTACTTACTGAAATCTGTGCTCAGACTTCCTTTTTTTTTTTTTCCACAAAATGCCCCATGGCTTTCAAGTGGCAGGGTTTGAATCACTTGTTTGGACTTGTAAGATATGCAACGATGATCCACTTGGCATGGTCTCCCTAAGCCTCTGGCTCCTTTGCCTTGTTCTCAACACTTTTACTCAGGAGGAGTCCACAGCTTGGACTTTGCAGCCAGGTTCTCCAGTCTCACAGGGTTTATGATCAGCAACTATGATCAGACCATCCTGCCTTCCCCTTTTTACTAGATGTAGAGGAAATCATTGAACAATCCACATGTGGAAAAGATTACTTACACTGTAAAAAAAATGAGAACACACAACAGAGTCACATCCTCAGCTGGTATGAACTGATATAATTCCATTAACTGGATATTTTACCCCTCTAGAATATGTATAACTCTAAAAACATTCAGCAAACAGTGCATCACCATAGACAGGCTGCTCATAGATAACTGTCAGGACTATCAACAAGAAGGTAGTAAAAAGCAGAATACTGGTATTTTGAGGGGCTGTATCTGAAGGAGACTGGTTGTTTTTTTTTTATTTTCTTTAAACAATGAAAAAGATTGAACTCTCACTTCAAAAAAAATCATTTATTGGTAAAAGTTGGGAGATGGGGCATAGGCTGAACTTTATCCCAACCTTCTCTCTCTGTGGGATAGTGGTATTTGTCTATGTGCTTTCAGGCACATGATTTAGGATTCCAGGGTGAGCAGCCTGCTTCGCTGTGCGCTCAAGGAAAAAAGGCAGGTTTTTCTGGAGGCCAAATCAGAACAACTAAATTATCTTCCTGTCTCTGAAGTGCATTCTGAAGACTCGCCCTTGGCTTTGTTCAGTACACTGAGAGCCCATTCTTACAACTCACCTGTGTAAGGAGTAAACAGCATCTGTCCTCTACTCCTCATGATAAGATTCCCGAAGAAAGAAAAATTACTGACTGGCCAGCACCAATCACCATGCCACTTTTCAGTACTCTAACCAGCCTCACGTGTGCTGCAGATACGGGAATATTGGAAAGTAACTCACCGAAATTAGCAAAGGCTTGAAAAATACCCATATATTTACCTATCTATACTGCAGGTTTTGCCAAGCCTCATCTGGTGTAAAATCGGCCTATCTTTTGCAGGTATGCTTTGAAATCAATAATAGAGAGGTAAAATAAAAAATGTTATCACTAATTATTGCTTACTTATTATAGGCAGTAATTTAACAAGAGTATTACCTGTATTTTTAAGACTTTAGTAGGTCAACCTAGGAGTTTAATTCCTGAAAGATAACAGGATCCAGAGAGGGGGAATTTAGAACACAAGTCACGGTCTACAGGAGATGGAACAAACAAGGTTTCAACATACCCTTTCACCTCAGACACAACGGGCAGGCACATTCCCTTGCCACTTTGCACCACACAATGGGAAGATGAGAAACATAAAATGCATCTGATCTTATTCCTAAGGTTAAAGGTACAAAAAAATTTACAGATGCAGCATTTTAACTTTGATGGTGAAACAGTGAATGGCTGAAAGGGAATCACATCCTTCAAAAAAGGCTCCTAATAATTAAAGCTGCCGGCCATCCATCTATAACACATTTTAGACTCATCACACTGCTCTCAATACTTTTGGTCACATTGGTCATGCAGAATAGGTTTGAATACTGACCATTTTTTCCTCTCTTCTTTTACTTCCTTTCCTTACAGGTCTGTACTTTCAGGGTCCTTGTAAGGCAACATTCGGGGTTTTAACACTGGAAGACAAGGAGTCAGTCATAATTGGAACTAAGGTCTGCGGCCAGAATCCTCTCCTGACTGGCCAGCTCTCAGAGAGGATTCTGCCTCAAAAACACCCAGAAAGATCAGCTGGCCACAAAGAATCAGCTCCTGTCAGTCCGGCTATCATTTAAGTCCTGACAGCATTCATCCTTTAACTGCGCAAGCCAAAGCAAAGCGCCTGGGGTACACCCAACTCTCCGAAATGCCGAGTGCAGAGGGCACTGATCAGAACAGAAACGCTAGCTAGAGCAATGAAGATACAGCAGAACTCACATTGGGTGGCAGCCAGAGATATTAGTCTTTTAAAAAAAACAAGACAAGGTATCTTTCATTTCCCTCCAAAGCTATTGTGTATTAGTCTAAACACAGTGCAGGAAAAAATTCGGGCTTTGCAGTAGAGCAATCGAAACAAAACACATGCTGCAGCTGTTTTTGGGACTTCATTTCTTGGCCAGAAAGTATTTTGTAAAATCTGCTATTTCTTGATAATTAAAAATCTTTAACCAATCATAGAAATACATTAGATATTCCAGGTGCCTGAGCTTTCTGCAGGACTTCCTCCAAAACCTTAGCAAAATACTAAACTAACACACTTTTCCTAGCAGAATCCATTGTAGATCTGTCTTCCAAAAAGAACTTATTCTTACTAGAGCTTAGTTTTGCCACCAGTTGCACATTGAAAAACTCTTTTCTGTTTCCTATTCCCACTGAAATCTGCACTGGAATTTGAGGCTCTGCCAATGGAGTACAGGTCAGTGTCGGGGTGTGGTCTCCACAGTCTTTGTGGCTAGACCAGTGGAATGCACAAGCTGTTGCTAGAATTTTCATGCTGAAAGAAGGATTTAGCTTTTATGTATTTGGTATTTTATTTGTAGATGAAGGTAACAGGTAACGAGCTGACCTCTCTTTCCAACATCTTTCTAATTTAAGCTTTTCACATGGAGGAACCAAAGTACGTGTTATGCGTACTCCGTGTGTTTGCCCCTATCAGGTAGAAAGATTAGCTGTGAACCAAAATGTATTTTCTTGAAAAATAAATAAAAGCATTATTTTGTTTTCTAGGAACATGTAAGTTCCATGGTCCTGTCTATATTTGTCTTTTTTTCACTCCTCTTTTTCCTCTTTTTTTTTTTCCTCCTTTTTTTTTCCCCACCCTGTCTGTCCTTGTATGGCATGAAAAGGTATGAGAAGAAAGAGCAAGCTTGCATCCTTACAGCAAACCAGCCATAACCAGATACCGTTGTAATAGCAACATAAATCCTCTAAAGCCAAAATGAGGACAGCACAGCCACCAACAGCACACTCACCAAAACCAGAGGTGAATACGGGTCTACAGCATCTGCAGCACTTGGGCAGCCGGCTGATCTGAGGTGGAAGGGACCCAACAGCGTTCCCCATGAGAAGAAAGCATTACCATGCTCATTCTGGTGACACGAATCCTTGCCAATCTTTTATCCTTTCCATTCATGCCTCTCCCAGTTTGCTCCCAGAAGCACTTCTGCCAAAACACTCCCAACTACTTACACGCTGCACCTCTTTCTGTCACAAATTTGGGCTTAAAAATGGAAATAGATTGCATTCCAAAATTAGATTAGATACCTGAATTTTTTTTTAAATTTAAACTCTTCCACTGGGGTTCCCTCATTTTTGTTTGCCTTTATACCACCATGCACACTTCTGGGTTGACTGCAATACAGTAAGGAATAATTAACACTAAATAGGCTGTCAAGAACTCACATCTTTAACAGAAAATGTGTATTGTTAAAAGCAAAAGAGAGTGGGGGACAGCGCGGGGGAAGAGACTGACACAGTTATTCTGAAAAATCCTTTGTCTCCTTGGCTCACCTGCCAGAGCTGAACCATAGGGCCTTTGTGTTGCCTGTTGTGTTTGATGGCTTCCCCAACACCTAAAGCACTCGGAGGAACGCGGCTCAGGGCTGTTTCCGGTGTTATTTATGTCACCAGCTATTCCAGGGAAATCAGAGGAGCGTGAGGCCTCGAACTTCGGTCTCGCAAGGTAAGAAATTTTCAATTTTCTCTTAAATAACAGTAATCTCAAAGGACTTGGAACTATATTGTTCAATTCAGTGGGAGTTTTGACACTGAATTTTTTGAGAACAAGCCAGAGTCCTAGGAACCAGTTAATTAACTTCTCTTCAGGAAGTCTGAACATTTCCTTTCTCATGAACATTACAGAAGTATGTTGAACGATTCTCAGATTTCTATGTCTGCATATGCGGGATTCTCCAGTCTTTGACAAAAGCATATCTCTATTGCCATTGCTTTTTTTTTTTTTTTCAGTTAGACATTTGTGTTTGTAAGCCCAGGAGAACTATGTTTGGGAGTAAGTATTGTGAAACCAGCAAATCCTCTGAATAGAAAGGTTCTCTGAATAACTAGAAACAGCATTTTGTATTGTTCCTTTGTGTGGTTTTGATATATTAAGAAGTAGAGCTGGGAATCTGAATAGGAAGCATTTGAACTCTGATTTTCCCGCCTGTCTTTCAGTCCTGGGCAATACTCTTGCTTGTTCTATGCTTGCTTTGGGCAAAACAGTGGCCCCACTGAAATCAGTGGGAGCTCTGCCATCTATTTCAGCAAGGCCAGCATTTCCCTTCCAGTCTCTTGGAAGCTTCTGTGGCGTGCATGCAAGTTAGCGTGCAAAGAGTAATTAACTGCTCTTCTCTGTGGCTGTAAATCATTGAGACTCCCTAGGAGTATGGAAACTAGAAATGTTTGTGCTTTGTTTCTTTCTCTTTAAGCTGTGTGAAGCCCTTATAGATGACCAACTGATACAGTGTGCAGGCAACTCTCCCAAACTTCCACTGGAAAGGAAGATACACCTTAAACTAGCACTACCCAAACCATTCGGTCCTTCCAAAACCTAGACCAACTTGTAAACAGCCTTTTTTCAAAACTACCTGAAAAATAAAGGCAATCCCTTTCCACCCACTACCAGCTAACTCTTTCTCTTTCAGAGGGGCAAAGGTCTTAAAGGGAGCACCTGGGTCAGAGGTTTCAAGACCACTCAGCACACGTAGCCACACTGGACACTTTTAGCCCAGCACAGCCTGTGGAATCTCTTTGCCTCATGTACCATGAAATATTCTCCAGTGCCCTCCAGCAAGCTGAGAAAACGTTAGCCCTAACCTCAAGGCATCCCAAACCATGAAGTAAACTTGTTCCCTTCCTGTGACACCTCCTGTGCCCCATGACCTTTGCGAGGGGGCTCAACATACACAACCTCACTTTAACCAACCTCTACTTGAAGTTATCTTAACAAAAGCTTATTTTACCAGTAGAACCTAGAAAACAGAAAAGCATGAAATTGAAATGGATTATGTTATAAACATGGCTTTCTCAGCACAGCTAACCAGGCACAGAGTTTATGTTGTTACAATCTACCGCAAAGGTAACTCAAAGGAAAAGAGATCCTTGCTCTATCCAAGTATCCAAAGCATCAGGAGAGTTGCATCACATCTCACAGCAAATGTCTGCCAGTGTGATACTCAAGAGATTCCTTCTCCCACAGGTCTGAGGGGGAACTAATCTCTGCTTTCTCTCACATGAAAGGGTATTTATTTAGGTAGTGAAGAAAAGCCTACCATGACTGTTATTGAGTTCTGGTATCTCACTGTGTCATTAACCAAAAACATCTTTATCAGGAGTCATCCTTCAAGGCAAGCGCCCAAAAAACGGGTAAAAATTGATCTTGCAATTTCACTTGCCTAGTCCTCAGCCACAGCAAGCATCTATTCACACCTTCAAATGACAGCATTTTTGTAACAAGTGATCTCTCCCTAATGAAAAGGGGAATACTCAAGCCCTTATCTTTACAAGCAATTAGCTCATTCAATGGCATTTTCAAAGAGCTCAGTGCATTTAATGAGTAAAACCTCAGCATTTAAAAAAGGCATAGAAATAAAACAGCATGATTCTGAAATGCCTCTCCTCCTCTCCACATTATTCATCAGGCTTGATGCTTAAATCATAAAATTTACAATTTGGGGGGATCACAGAACCTGTACGTTCACAGTCAGGCTCAGTTTAGTTCCTGCTTCTTGAAAGGACAGCAGATACATGAGAGGTAAGAGGATGCTGTTATAACTTTTGAGGGCTTCTCCTCTCCAAACTGGACCTTACTAAATCCAAGGAGACTAGCAGGTCTACAAAATACAACTCCTGTTTTGCTTCTAACCCCATGCAAAGGGTTTGAATCTTGGCTAAAATGATCCTATACTATGGAGATATTGGTGGGAAGTTTGCCTCCGAGATCTACCTTCTGAACATCCTATAACGCAAATAGTCTGGCAAGTAATTAAGGGTCAAGATAACAAGTTTCTTTTACACAAAGCAGCTCAGTGTATACTTATCTCACTCCTTCCCTACTCAAGAAGCCTTCTCAGGAAGAGATGCTTGGATGCCTTCTCAGGAATAATTGCTGTCTCAGGCCACATTACGCCCAGGGATGATCCTACATACACACCATCTGCCTGTGCCTCGGCTCCTGGGCCATGACAGACATCCTAGAGACTGCAAAGCAAATTCTACCTCTCCTGGAAACTACGGCAAGCTCTTTTCATCAGATCTTTTCTCTCTTCCATGTCCTGGGATTTCCAAGAGGTCCATGAAACTGCTGAAGTAGGTGTTCTCCGTTTAGGTCAGGAACTTAGTGTGCTTATCTAGGCTTTCATGTTTTCTTTCTGCTCCTGGCCTCTTCCATTCAGGACTTCCCTAAACTAGAAAAACTCCTACCAATTCTCCTCTCTTCAGGCTCACTGTTCTCAAATGTTCACTTGCCTCAAGAGTTCAAGTTTGCTTGTCCTCCTTGAATTTTCCCAGAAGACTAGGTACTAACCTCTTCCTAGGAACAACATGCAAGAACCTAATCACTACCTTAGTCCCTGTTAAGTCAGCCTAAGTTAGAAAAGAGCCTGAGTCAATCAAAATGGTACAGTAACTATTTTACAACATTTCCTCTCTCAAAGTTCCCTAAAAAATTACTTTCCTTACCTAGTCACTAGCTGTTCCCTAGAGCCATCCTTTCCTCTTCTAAATCATTTTTTTAATATTTGAGACAATTTGTCTTTCTCAAAGATGGAACAATATAGCCAATCTCGCAAATCTTAAAGGGACAGGATCCTGCACAGTTTTTTTTGGGTCTGCTTTTGAATGTATGGCAGCCAACAGCAAGAGTCAAAAGTAGCAAGAGCAAATCATGCTTTCACTGCAAGAAATACCTGAAAGTCTGCCAAGTCTTGGATTTATTTTTATGCGGTCCTACACAGCACAAAGATGTACATGTATTAGTCCAGCTATTTAATATATGACATTTTTTCTACCAAATTCATCCACTGAGATACTCACAAACTGAAGCTTCCATTGAAATACTTCCATTGAAATACTTACTGATTCAGTAAAAATATATCTGGCTTATATATTACAAGTCTGGTTGAAACCACAGAAGTTGGTAATTCACATATTCCATGGACCAATGCAGAAAATATGATGCTTATTTTGTAGGACCGTGACCTTACTAATATTACTTGATTAATCTGGGTTCAGCAATGTGTATTAATTTAGCCATTAGCCAACTAAAATCTAATTGAAGAAAGTGTAATTTAATGAGTTAAGACTGAATTTCATATTCATTTACTCATTCCACATATAGCACTTGCATCTTGAACTTGAGTTCTATTGTAACAGATGGGTTGAAGTCTGAAACTCAGCCACAAAGTTTAAAATCAGACTTTTTAAGACTTTTGTGAATAACTCAAGAGGCAAGAAAAGGAGTAGTTATATTCCAGAAAAAAAGTTGCAACTCCTCTTTCAACGGTAGAGGAACAATATTCTCTAGGTGTTGGAAGTTCCTGATCTTTGTACCAAAACCAAGACCAGTGAATTTGACATTATCAACTTCAGAACAATCAATGACTGAGAATGTTACATCCAAGTTACCATTTAAGCATACAAAACCCGCAGAGATAGATGGGTTTCAAACAGAATTACAGTTGCAAGACATCCCTGCTCCTTGCAGGGGGGTTGGACTAGATGACCTTTAAAGTCCCTTTCAACCCAAACTCTTTTATGATTCTCCTGAAATTTTATTGCTACTCCCAAAAAGTATCCTTCATAAAACATCCACTTCTACAATAAGACACTCACTTCTGCCATACGTAGGCAAAGGCTATGGAAGAAGCTGCAGCCCAGATCTCTCTCTCTTCTCCCCTCATGTGCGTTTTCTGTGAGCTCCTTGTTCTTAGGTCTGCACTAAATTGTGAAGGAGAAAGGGTTAGTTTCATAGTTTCAGATTCTGAAATACAGACTTTAAAATACCCTGTGAAAATCATAATTTGAGCATTAATAGATTCCAAGGCTCTCAGTTTCACATATCATTTAACTTCCACAGCCTACAAGTGGTGCCTGGGAGAAGTTTGTTAGTATCAAAAAGTCCTTATTTTTTCTGAATAGCCATGAATATATGTGTTATGTGAATACATACTTTTTCACAAGTTTCAAGAATCTTACACTTCAGCATCAAGGAATACAATACTCCCTTGCACTGACTGTGAACATCATATAACAGTTTTCAAAATATGTCTGGAGAGAACACTGGAGAATTAGCTACGCAAAACAATCCTCCTTTGGCATGCGTATTTGAACGATACTTCATAGTCCCTTTCCATCTGTAATTTCTGGGATTCTGTAGCTGTTTGGGGATTCCAGATTCATAAATTCCTTGGCCAAACTGGCAACAGGCTGCAACAATTTCCCACCCTTAAAACAACCACAGACTACCCCGGGAAAAGTACAGGGGAATTAGTGTACCTGAGAAATAAACTTAGAAGAAGACAATTTGCTCAGTCTGAGTCCTCAGATACATCCCATATACCTCCAGTGATGTTAACACATAAGTGCAGAGTGTAGCAGCACAGTTTGGGTTCAGTATGTTGGTTGATGCTTCAAATATGAAAGTTCCGACTTTCAAAGACAGGAAGCATCTTACAAAGAAGGGAAGTGGTGTTTCTTTGATATAAAATCAGATACAGTTATTGTGCTCCACTGATACACTGACTGACCAGTTAAATATATAATATTAATGAAATATTTATCTAACCTCACTCAAGGATTCCACTTGTATTATGACAACTTTTATGACGATAAAAGCTGTGTTTTCAGAGGTACAAAGGAAAGCAAGACATTTAACAGAACTCATTATGGAACTGAGATCACCCTTAAGGTTAGCTCTTTGCTGTGTAGACTTTTGCTCCTCTGAGGAAAGGGCCATCAGAAACACAGATGCTGCCCCTTTATGAGAAGGCTACCCCCAGCCCTAGTGCATAAGAAGAGGCAGTTTAACACAGCTTACGGGCTCTTAAGATGCTGTGGGTTACAGGGGTTTGCTAGGTTCCTTATTTGCCCTACTCTCTCCAAAATCACTCCTCGACAACGAACTCCACATTCACACGCACTGAACACTGAGGGCCAAAGAGAGCATCTGTAGGGTCCAGAGTTGAAGTAGTCCCTCCCAGAATCCCTTGATTGCATCGCTCCCCTTAATATTACTCCACAAGCAGAAACTCCACCTCCAAGTACTTTGTTTAATCACCTCAGGGCTTCATTATTTACACCCTGAGCTTACGTCACCAGTTATATTAGTGCAAGTGAGCACAGACCACAATAATCTTCAGATAGCGGTACTTCATACTTGTCTACACAATGGTGTACGTAACAAGGGTAAGCAAAGCCCGTACCAGATTTTAGAGAGGCTTTGAACTGGGAAGGGGAAAAACCATCAGTTTGACCAGTCTCCAGCAGTAAGTTTGGCTCACTTTGGCTTAGATACGTTTCACACATTCGCCCTCTTCAGTCTAGCTGCATTATAAAAACGGTAAGACCATATGAGCTGACAGATTGGATCAATCCAAAACAGAGTAGAAGCCTACAAAACAGTCCAGAAAAAATGAAAACATGCATTGAAACATCCTGTGACAGTTAGAGTGATTTGTGCAGCAAGGACTCTCCAGTCTGAGGCACTTTCTCTGCATTTGGTTGTTCTTGAAAGATATTTATTCCATGAATGAAGTCAGTCTCCTTTTTAAACCATTTGAGTTTTTCATAGCCACGGAATCTTTCAGCTGGGAGTGCCACAGTTTAACATCACATTATGGGAATAACTTGCACAGTCTGTTTCGAACTTCTCACTTCGGTTATGTAAGCTCTTGTCAGTGTCAGTTACTAGATTTAAGGCACAGCACAGGAAGTTATCTATTTGGGCATATCGATGGTAAACAATAAAGCCAACTTCTGCTCCTTAATTAAAAAAAAAAAAAACCCAAAAAGCCAAACACACACACACACACACACAAGAACTAGTGTGCCTACACAACATCAAACAGGCAGAAGGGCACACCCACTTGTGAGATGGAAAATCACTGTATGGAAATGAAATTAAATGCTCTGGCACAGTACAGTACGTGTCCTTGGCGCATCGGTGTAGGCAGTAAAACACCACGGTGTAAAGGGCGCAGACATGTTATTTCCTTTCCCTGCTACATTTTGATGCCATAAAATAAAATTAGAGGTACTTTGTCATTACTAAAAATACCAAGGAGAGAAACAAGCAACAGGATTAGCATAAGAATCATCTTTGGAACCAATATATCACATAAATACATCTGTAGCATGCTGTATGTCAAACAGTAACAGGGAACAGAATTTGAATCAAACCCAAACCCAGCAAGGTGATAAAAGAAACTGTCTAAAGAGAACCCACAGTTTGTTGCTTAAAACTGTGACATTAAAGCATCTTACACATTTACCTGTTTATATTTTGGGTTTTTTTTCCTGGAACTTAAATAAAAGAGTCTGAGTCAGCAAGCAAAATTAGAGACCACAACCAGAACAACACACAAACGCAGGATCTCTTAGCTAGCCCACCTCGTAAATTACAGTTTAATAATATTTTGTATGTGATGATACGGGTTATTGGTCACAGGGTATTAACACAACGATGCCTGGAAATGGGAATTTTACAATCTCTTAAAATGTACTTGTCACTTCACTTGGTCCAATCCATTGTTTCTTCTGTTATGGGTAATTATGGGTGCTGTCCAATATTTGGCAAAATTAACATTGGTGTGAGCAGGCATTTTGATCAGAGAGCCTGTAGCTTCATGTCCTGTTTTACTTCATAGAAATAGATGCTACAATTATTTAAAAGAAAAAAAAAAAAAAACACCACACACCCAAAAAAACCACCACCAAAAAAACTGAACACCTGTTCCCATTCCCGATCCCAAGGAATTCACAGCAGCAGCAAGGTTTTCGATAAGTTTCAGTGAGTTTTGGGCCAAGCAATACATGCACCTTCTACTGAGCAGTGCTAATAGACACAACGAAAGGAGGAAATTTTTTGCTCCAAAGACACCCCCCTGAAATCTGAGGTCCCTACTTACTTCCAGAAGTTAGAAAGAGATTTACAGAGTTATCTACATGGACAAAAGGAGGTGGGTAACAGGGAAAATAAAGATTATGGACCCATTTTACGTGGGAAGCTAGTGACCCTTCAGTGCTTTGGCCATCCAGTGGGCTGGTATAAGATGGTCGAACTGTTTAATCAGTTGCAAAAAAAGGAATGAGAGAGTTGAAATCAAGGTTGGGGTGGGACTGGGGATTGGTGGCACACAGATCAAATTGTGGCCTTCAGTTCTCAATTCAGAGGGGGCGCTTAAAAAAACTCCTTGTCTTAACTATTGCCCAACCCATCTGCTTTTGGTTGCCAGCATAGCTGAAAAAGTGACAGACAGCAGAACGTGTCAGCATCCTCAAGTAATGAAGTTTACTGTTTAGCATATCAACTGAAATCAGCATCAGTTCAGCTCCTCCTAATACAGGCAGGGAACTGTACTTGCTGAACAGAGATCGTATCCTTACCACCGCCTTCTTTGTAGGGAGAGCAAAGTTCACGAATAGAGAAGGACGCACAGCCAGGAACAGTAACCTCATGTTCCTGCAAGGTGACTCTCTAGAAACCATAAGTCAGAGCCTTACACACGCTGCTGATGAGGCTATGTTCCTCCCTGCATTTAATAATTTCTGCATTTCAGATACCGACAGGTATCCAAGTCCTCATACAAATACTGTGGGACTGCAGCAGTCTATCCCAGCACGAGCTTGAGTCTAGGTCTTCTAATATTCAACAACGTTCAGTTTGTACAGCTTTGATTGGTCTTAATCTGCCATTATTTTTGACTCTGGAGTCAAGAGGACTTCCTCTCTCTTTCAAAAAAAGCAGCGTTTGCTGGAGTTAACACACGCACTGCATGTGGCTCAGGCTGCTAGCAAGCAGAAGGATGAATGTATTTACTTACACTCCCTCAAAAGTTGATCTTCTAGAATGGATTTTTATGTGGCTTGGTAGCCTTCCAAGTGCAAAGGATTAAATCACTGGGAAGTGCCATCTTTCCGCTTTCAATTCCCTTTTAAAAGCTGGTTTTTTGTGATGCCATCGGATATCAGTAGTGATGCCCGGCAACATTACATACTGCTGTTTAATTGCCTTAAAAACTATTTCCCTAGTAGTATCATTAATAATACCAAGCCTAAATTGGATTAAGCACTACACCACTATAAAGTTAATTCACTGTGGTACTAATGAAATGTCATGTGAAGCTTCCTGTAAATCCAGCTAAACAGTCACTGCCAAGGATCATTAAATCAGTGGCACATTCAGCTATTCTGCTTAGAAAGTATTGTTTTAACTGCCACCAGGTGATTTTCATTAATGTAAGCATCTTCCATTTCACCGACTTCTTAAGTCTGATGGCATATAGAGCCATCACGATGTAGTTCAATAACGACAATACATTGCCATTGCTAGGAAAGGAATGAAGCTCACTTGAGAAGGTGGTTGAACTAGAATGGCAAAACCTCCATCAAATTATTCCACTGCGTATTTATGAAGCACCCTGTTATGGTCCGGAGCCGTAGCAGGTTTGTGATTCCCTCAGACTAAATTAAGGTGAAGCAATACCAAACAATCAATTTAGGATTTTATTTTGCATTTGGAGGAACGACTTCACTTTGGAAACTTGGAAGGCATAAAGGAGGCTGATAGCCAGGGCTCTTATCAGGATATTTCTAAGAAGGAAAAGGAAAACAGAAAAGAGACACAGGAAAAGAGGGAAAGAGATATCACCACCCTTGGATCCAGTGACAATGACAGGCAGGCACGTGGATGCTCCGTGGGGTGGTGGGCATGTGGCTTCTGTTGGCAGGCGGCCATGATGGTGTCCCGGTGGGGGGCTCCCACGCGGCTCCCTCAGGCCGTGTTTTATAGTCTCATCCCCGCCTCCAGTTCTGCCCCTTGAAGGGTCTGGTTCCAGAAAGTTCTGAGTTGGAAGCCCCCTCAGGTGGCCGCTGTGTGACCACAGCCACATTTGGGAAGTGGTTAACAGGGGCCTGGGGAGCTGCCACCCCCATGTGGCCTCCACCACCCCTGTGCAGACTGCACCCGGGGTGCCACAGCCACAACAATGCTTGAGACATTAACTCCTTCAGTCCCTGACACACCCAAGTAAAGTCCTGCTTCTAACACTCAAGCAAGTTTTTGGCTTAAGCATCATCTGAAGCAATCAGAGATGTTAAGTATCTACAGCTCGCACAGATTTCCCGTTAGACACCCAAGTTGGAAAAACCTCAGCCTTCACCTCTCTGCATCAGCTTACTCAGGTAAAAAATAGGAATAACACTTCCCTGCCTTTGTGAAACATTTTTAAATTCACCAGAGGAACGAGTGGAACTAACATTTTAAGTGCTAGGCTCAAACACTGGCTAAAAATGTTTGCTAAGCGGCTAAAAGTTTGCCACGATCTCGACCTGCACACCACACTGCTTTAAATTCATTGTTCATGTTCTCAGAGCAGGGTGCCTTTGTTTTTAGATTTACCCTGAACCCCATCATTTTTGTTCTGCTTTTTCTCTTATTTTTCGAAAAATAAAAGCATGTAAAAACCAGCCCTTCCAAGCACAGAATAGCCTTTGTCCCTGGGGTTTGTTCACAGCAACAATTCAGAATCTGAAGATCTTGGCTACAATCTTGAACAAAGTTCTCAGATTGCAAACAACTGGAAGACCTAAAAAAATATAGAAGGAAAACTACTTAGTTAAACAGAAAAGAAAGGTCAACAGGAATGCCCAGAGGAGCTCAGGACACATTCACCAGCCGATACACTTTTCAGATATATAAGGTAAGAGATACAATCAATTTACTGCCCTGAAGATAAGCGGGGAAAGACAGAGGTGAAGTTGTTTCACCCATCTCTGAGCGTGCCGGAAGTTATGCAGTGCTATTGTGCTAAATCTCTCACTAATAAAGATACTGCCCAGCAGTCTCTCTCGTTAGCTCGATAGCAGGTTCAGCCTGATGCCATTAAATGACTTCTTGGCAGAGTAAGCTTACATCTTTCTGGAGAAGATCGAGCAGACATATGCTTAACATGGGCTGGTGGTTGATCCAGAAGCTGGAGAGACTCTTGCAGCCTTGAGTTACAGTAGCCTCTTTCGGATGTCCAGGAAAGGAGGATTTCCCAGAATCTCAGCGTTACTTACGACTGTGAAAGGACATCGTTTATGCTGAATATCTTATGAGTGTTAGTGGAAGAAAACAGAGTTTCACCCTACTTCACTGATACTGCACAAACAATGCGACAAAATCCATTTCTTGCTGAAGGACATGCTGATGGGGCAGAAATCTTACTCCACTCTGCTTTGTAGACCGATTTCCCAGTGAGGGGTCAGAGCCACTGGCCGATGCCCAGTAGTGGGGAAAGACACCTCTGAATCTCCTGCGGAGGGTTGACAACTAAGAACTAATATATTTACCAGTGAAAATCTAACCCTTAAACAATAGAAAGACACTGATCTGGCTTTCTCTCCTCACATCCCTGTGTCAAGTTTCAGGGGTGTTTTAATTTTACAGGTGATGTTTGATCTTTCAATAGTATTTTTAGGGATTCCTCTGCAAAACTGAAGATTAGCCTAGAACGCCATAAAGTCTGACATCTTCCCATAGTATTTCTTTGATAGAAAAAAAATCCTTCTGGTTGAACACCTTCCCTCTGATCCTACCAAGCAAGTGATGAAAGTCTCAGGTTTCATACAGCTGAAGTCCAGTTTGTGTCAAGCGCAGCAAAAGCGTCTCGGGGAGTTCTGTGGCTGTGGTTACAATTACTGTGAGCTCTTTGCTGGCCTGTGGATGTTTGGTGTGTCTCCTGAGCAGTCAGCATAACCCCTTGCTGTAAAGGGGGCAAACTGAATAACAAGAAAGTCAAGGACACTATAAAGGAGACTGAAAACAAGTTGTGTGGCGCTGATCTTGACATCAATATTCCTGGGACAGGCCTTTGTGTAAATAAGGAGTAGAAATTCAACATCTTAAGCTTAGTTTCTACTTTACAAAGCTGTTAGATTTGCTTCATGCTTATAATATACTACACAAATGCTGATTCTGATCTATATATACACATACATGCTTGCTCATGCTAGCACAGTTAATTCTTAAGATAATACTCTGAAATTCCATTTCAGCACAGCGCTTTTCCCTAAAAGTCCAGAAAAGCTGGATTTCCTTTTGATAGAGACCTATACAGTGGCAGCAATGTTTCTACTTTCTCATTCTTTTCACCACGCACCTCCAGGTCAGACTTAAAAACCAGATCACTCAGAATAAACAAAACATCTATTTGTGTCCTGTGTTGCCACCTCTTCAGCTCCATTTCTCTAGAGCAGTTATTTTTTTGCCACGAATGGCTTATCAAACGTCAACTCCACGTCTCTCTAGACAACTAAAGGCTGATCTATCATCTCACAAACTACTCCGCTGTCAGTTGGCATCATAAACCACAAGGAGCCAGTTGTTCAGGATGCCATCCAGCCTCCGAGCAGAGGCGAGGATGAAAGCTGAACTCTGGCCCAAGCGAGCGATCGGGAATATCCTGTTTGTCACTGTCTACAGAAAACATGAAGCGCCTTCACGGGCATCCAGGCTTTCTAAATTTAGCTCCACGCTCAAGTCTTGAGATTAGTGAAATCTTTTAGAGGAGATTATAATGCTTTGTGTTTTATCCCAGGACAAAGTTTAATCATGTTCATTCCCAGGGGACCTTACAGAACATTTCTGAAATAATAAAATTCTGGATGTGTAAATTTGGACAGGAGATGGTCATTCATATTTTATGCTCATGTAAATGGGATCAGCAACCTAGGCTTGTCAGTTCAGGAATTCAATCTACTTAAAACACTCCATCACAATACCTTTAAGTTTATCTTCAGATAATTACAGTGTGCTCTGTACGTGTTTCCAAATCCTATCCTTCCATGCATATATTTTACACATTTTTTAATGACTTGGGAAGAGCTGCAGTTATGAAAACATTTGAGTCAGAACTGAAAGCTTGGTGGCGGGGTTGTTGCAAGTTACTGTCAATACCTGTCAGTCTTTCACTGGGCTTTGACATCATTTCTGAATGCCCTACTGAGAGAATGAAAATGCACTATCTCCTCTAAAAATAGCAATTCTCAGCAGCCTCTCCTCTCTCACCTTCTTCATTTTAGGTCCCTGGCACACACATGGGGAATTAGGCAGTGTGATGCTCTCAGCCCTACACTTTGGTACCTTTTCAGAGGGCAGCCTGTCGTTGTTTTAAACCAGAATCTGTCCTCTTAGCCCTTACCTCCAGCCTATTTCTCATACCTCCCTCTCCGAAACAATCAACGTAACTTTTAGCTTGGTGTCCACTGCTGCAAAATGTGGAGCTCATCAAGTCAGAGATGTCAGTTTAGTATTGTTGTACCATTTCCTCCCACACAGACAGGTCTACAAGATTTGAGTTCAATGGTGAAACAGCAAGATCAGGATCCAGGAGCTTCGTATTGTTACATCTGCACCAAGAGCTATCCCAGCTTGCGTACGGGGCTTCAGCCCTCTTCACTGAAAGGAATGGGAAGACTGAACTGTTTTCACAAAGCCCAAATCAGACACACAGCTATAAAGGGTGCCTTCTCTGTGAAGCAGTCTGTGGGAAGCCTTACAAAGCTGATAAAAGGAATTTTGTTCATTTTTTTTCTTCCAAATTGAGCCCAAGGATTTTGAATTCAATTCAAAAACTATAAAACATACACGATGTATATATGCATATATAACAGATTTTTAATCGCAAACGCAAATTTTAGGACTTTGAGTCTATGACAGTTCAGTATTAATGCCTTCTCCTCCTTCTATATGATGCTGTCTGCTTATTTGACTGCCCACTGCTAAAAGCACAATACAGATACTAGCAGTTTGTCACACAGTAAGAAATGCTACAAAATACACATATTTCTGCACATTTATGCCATGAAGACCAAGGTCTGTGGGGCCCTACGTGACTACAAGAGTCGGTCAATATGCGTGAACTTGAAGGAGTAGAGTCTCAAAGCACCTCAATTCACTCAACCAAGTTAAGTGGCCCAAGGTCAGAGAGAAGTCACTGTCACTCTGAAATACAGTCCTGACTCAGTCCTTTGAGCTGACCACCCAACCATGCTTCATTTCACATCCTTCTCAGGAGTCATTAAATGTTTCTTCAAGTGCAGCATGAAATTTGCTGCATTCAGTGCCTATGTTTTATTCTCATATCAAATTTATCAAGCCTGATATTCTATTAGCACACCCCCCCCAAAAAAAAAAAACACAAAAGAAAACAGAAAATTAAAAAAAAATACCAAAAGGAGTCACTTATTTCCCCATTTTAGTGGGAAAAAAGAACATCTTTGTTAAAGTGAAAAATAAATCTCCTGATAACATTCACTAATTAGATGCACTACTAATTAAAAACATAGAAATAAACATTCTTTGGAATCACAGCAATAAAAGATGACCTTGCCAGATTTAAGTTTGTATTTAGAACTCCAAAACTGGTTTGGTGAATTCTCAAGTAATATTTCTGATAAGAAAAGCCATTAAAGTGATGTGACACTGTATGTATGAAACTACTGTGCCATTTCCAGCTGCTTCACCATTAAGGTTTTAAACATCATTTCTTTCTGTTTGACAAGCTCAGCAAAATCCCCAAGCAAAAAATACTGAGATGGTTTAAAATTACTTAAATTGTGAAATGTTCTAGTGTTCCTAGTTTTCCATGTATCTGTAAGATTACAATATCTTTCTTTATATCTTTGCAGTTTTAATTAAAACACTAAACTGTCCTACCAAAAAAAAAAAACCAAACAAAAAATAGAGTATTTTCTTCACAACTTATTTGTAATGCAATTGCATCTAGGTGACAGGAACTGAGATTTAACCATAACCAGCAAAGAATATGTGTATATTTACTTTTGTTCAAGTCTACTGACTAGACCAGCCCCAGACTACTGACCCCTGCTTTGCATACACCAGCAGGAACAATATTTGTCTGCTCTAGAAGGGAATATGGCCTAAAAAGCTGAGGTGATTACAGCACACACCTTCTGTGCAAGCTCAAAAGACTACCGATGCCTTCCGACCTCCCTGTTTTCACCCTGAAGTCCTATCCATCATACCACCACCATTCTATTATTTCATGACGCAGCACGTATCCAGTGTGAATTCCATATCCATCACTCATTGTTTCCCCTGTAGAGCTTAAAGGAGCAGTAGGCATTGCATACAGCCACAAGGGAAAAGAAAAAAAAAATTTTTTTTAAAAAATATATATAGCAGGGGTTTGAAATCCAGGTTGTTGCCCCCCAGTCAGTAAAATAGCACCATTTGCCCTCAGTTTTTTTTCCTTGTTTCCCATGGTTGCATGAATGACAGTATTGCAGTAGCATGTAATGCACAGATTATTAAACAAAGGAATTACAATAATTTTATCTTATGATGAGGAGAAGTGGGTAAAGTTAACCGGACAGAACTAACATGGCTTGAACTGCATCCTGCTGAAGGACATAGCCCCCAGGTCCAAGCAGTATGTTTACTGGAAATGTGTATTAAGTTTTCATTAAAATTCATTAATGGGAGTTACAAGCTCGAGGAAAGAAGGCTAGAACAGGGCAAACAATTTCAAGTGAACAATTTATCTGACATCTTTAGCCACTTCTCTGTGAGCAGTCTCTCTTCTTAGAGACAGATTGACCTGCTTCATTTTAAAACAGCATTTTCAGTTTTTGAATTCTCATGCATGGCTTGCTGTGTTGCCACATATATTGCCTATTTGTACACGTGACATGCAATTGGTTAGGTAAGTTACTCCCCAGGTTTGCATGACATCCGTATGAACACTTCCAGCAAGAGTAAGCCAGAGCCATCCTCCTTCATTCATGCTTGTTACTTCACCTCTCCACAAACATTGTACGCGTTCACTCCCACAGATGAGAAATAAAGTGAGACAAAAATGTCACCCATGGAAAGAAATGATCCTCGTGCAAGTACATACCGGCAAATACTTCTCTGAAGAAAGCACGCACTTGTGCATCAAACAACAGGTAGATGCACCTGATGGAAAGGTAATTGTCTTCCTCTTATGTACTCAGGTCAACAGAAACCATTGTTCTGCGGCCACAGATGAGCACCACAAACACTCTACAGCTACAATGACAGTAACTGACAGAAAGACCATGTCTGGGCAGCACCCAAACACAAATCTGTAATTTCTACAAACAGCAACCAAAACCTACACAGCAGTCAAATAAGTAGTATTCCTCTGAAATGGGTCCTTTTCACGCCATTGAGGCATCAAGTGGGAAAGTGTTTTGAGCTGCAAACCAGCTCAATCTGCTTCTGAAATCCCTTAAAATGGATTCTTCTTTCTCTGTCCAGTTAAAATCCTTCCCTCACCTTCAAATTCCCATTCACTTCTAGAAAGTTATCTAACCTGAATGGTGGAAATAAATGTTTTATTGGTAGCAAGGATTCATTCAGAAAATAAGTATTTTGAATTAAGAGGAAGTCGCTTTCAGATAAAATGAGGGCACGAACGAACTTGTCAGGGGGAATGAGAAGAGAAAATGAGGAAAAGAAGGGGAGGAATGAGGAAAGTGCCCCAATACCTCTCCTGTATTAAGAATGTATATCCTCATGAAAGGATTTCCTGCTCTTTAGGAAAGATCTCTTTGATTCATCTAATTAGTACCAAAACATCAATATGACTGCAATATTCTTACTCCTATACATCCCTGCCATAGTTATAAACCCACTAGGCTTTACTGACCTTAGCATGAAGGATGTTGAATGGATGGAAAGAAGCCTTCATATTTTTTATTACTTCCACTCTGGTGCATTATACTAAATTACAGCTAGTTACTACTCATAAAAGCTTAACAGCAGAAACCAGGAATATCAGTTGACACCTGAATTAATTTATCTTTCTGCCAATTAAATAATGTCTACTTAGGATGTTGCTGTGCATTCCAATGGTCGTAGTGTTCGCCTTCGCCATCATATCACTGCCACACCTGCTATTAAGTTCCTGATGTTTTTGTGTTAGTCTCCAACAACACTACTAACCCTACAAATCTCTAATACTCAGCTGTACTATGCACAATTTTTAAAGAATACCACTGAATAATATTGAAAAGAGACAGTTGAGATTTCTCTTGCTTCTGGCATACTAAAAAAATCTTTGGGTCACACCAAACTGTGCCTAAGAGCAGCAGGTCACAGCAAGAGGTTCATTCACTGCTACTCACAGCAGCAGGCACAAGCTCCAGCCACAAAACAAGACCCTCTATAAGAATACAGGGGGGAGAGGGCAAAGATACCCAGTATTGGGAACCTGCTCTGCCAGCAGGCAACTGTATCAGAGAAAAACTCACTGTATTTTCTGTACCTTTATTCCAGAGGTGTTATTGGTCTTGAAATTCCCATTGGCTTTGCATTCCTATAGTATCCTGTGGCCAGCAGGAAGGAGGTAGCATAGAAGGGTGGAGGGAGTGAGAATCATCCTAGTAAAATGTAAAACCTGATAATAAAGCGCAAAATAGCTCTCGTTAGTGATTATATTAAGCACTATGTTCATAGCTTTGCCATTTATTTAGCCACCACCACCTCATATGGGGAGAATTAAGAACAAATCTCACTGAGGATTTAACAGGAAGGCCAGTAAGAGCCTTGGTGTAAGCAGGTCTTGGTAAGCAAGCAAATGATGAAGAGTCTTACAGTCCCCTTCCCTCACATTTGTAGAAAACAATACCCAAATGGTCTATTTACTGGTAAATGAGACACAGATGTGGGCAGGCCCCTGGCAGCCAGAACCCCACTCTTGGCTTTGCAGAGGTTCTGAGGACACCTCACAGCCCCAGTAAGACCTAATTTTTGTTCCGGCCGCCTCCTGAAGGTCAGGTCCTCAGCAGGCATAAATCATTCCAAGCTCCAGTGAATTCCTTGTAAAAACCACCCTGATTTACATCAACAGAAAACCCAGCCCTTTTTGCCTCTCCTTGCAATCCCAAGTGTTTGTTTCCTTTTTATCCAGCAGTTGTGCTGCTGAATGCTAATGAGATGAGCAGTGATTCATTTCCAATCAACCATTTCCAGAGTAATTAACATGAGCATCTAACCTTCACTCCCCCTGCTTTTTCAGGTACTGCCCAGCCTCTGCTATCCACAGATACTGGGATATAGCACTGAGTATTTCAGCTGTAGCCCAGCTGTAATTATTTCCTCAAGTATTCAAGACATTCTGAAGAATCGCAACCACCCCTCAGTGTTCCAAATAGAAATGAAGTTGTTATTTTTCTCTGTAATTATTTCATCATATTTATTACTTAAACCATCTCTGAGAACAAAAGCTACACAGCAAAAGCAAGGCATCATTTCACCAGGTGCTACCCTGACAGTTTGAGGAAAGCTATTTAGGGGAAAAAAAAAAAAAGATAAACCAACAAAAAAAAACCCTTTTCTTTTAGCATCACTGCTCTGACAACCACAAAGGCTGCCTGACAATCTTGATAGCTCTATTTATGATGTTACATTATCCTGCAACTGTGAGGAATGCTGTTTCTACTAACCAGGCTTAGGTCTAAATAGAGCTGTGAGGCAAACTCCTCTTTCTCTCTTTCCAACCGTGTGACCTCCCGGAGAGCGAACAGAAAAGGGAATCGGAAACTACTGAAGGGTTGCGGAGATGGAAACGGTCAGTGTCCCACTTCTTCCCCCACCTGGAGGGTAGCGTGGCTCAGGGAGCCTTAGACTGGGAAGTTTCCCTGGTGAGGAAACAGCAAATCTGTCACCAAGCCGTGAACCACTGTGGTGCGTAATATGACAAAAAAAAAAGCCATTTCAGCAGCTTCTATTATTATTTCTTTTATACAACTTCAAGCAGAAGAGGTCTTGGACATCAGTGATGGATTGTGGCCTTTTGGAACTTTAAGATAGAAAAAGTAAGGCAGCGGATTCCTGACCCAGCCAAAACAAGAGAAACCAAGCCTGCAAACCCCAGGTGGGCAGCTGTCTGCATTTACCAGATTTGCTCTCTCACTTCAGCTTTTTCTTTTTTTTTTTTTTGCTATCAAATCACAAAACCATGCACAGAAAGTTTAGAAGGAGCTTCGCGATCTTCTCAGTGCCCACATTCACACATGTCTCTCAACCTCTCAAAAACTACAGAAACCGTTGGATGAAGATCCATAGCCTTTTCTACGAGCAATACAATATTTGATGCTTATAAAGGACTTTTCTTAAATAAAATATTTATAAGGGACATCACAACCATTATCACCATTTTACAAATGGAGAAAATGAGGTAAAGTGACTTCCCCATAGCAGAGGGGAGATGGAGCCAGATATTCCCTGTTCCTGCTAGATCATGTTGCCAAACACACTCCAGCAGAGATAACTTTTTGTTAAACTCTAGGGCAAGCTACAAGGAAGTTCTATCAGGAAAAAAAGCTGGATAAATAAAGCAAGTGAAAAGGATTAAGATTTTAAATCCTCTAAGTTTAAGGCCTATAAACTGGGGTGGTTTTTTTTTTGTCACATCCTTAAAACGGTTGAAGTCAATTTGCTAGCTTTTTTGAGCCTGACTCCTTAATGAAACAGGACTTGTGTGATTGTGCTGCCTATTCTTGCTAATAGTCTTTAAATCTGCTAGCTAATTTAAACCAAATATGGAAAAGGTGTGGAAGTTTCAAAGGTAATTACATTCTCATAGATCTTAAGACTGGTCCCAGGTAGGGCAGAGCTGAAACCCCATTAGTCCTGTCACTCACACAAAGACCCTGCCAGAACATACAGAAGAAAGATGACAAAAACATTAAGAAAATCTTTTTTTTTTGGTGTTCATTAATCTTCAGTTTCCTGTTGTTCACTGCACGTGTGAGCTTGTATTTCAGTGTCCTGGGCAATTAGAGCAGTGACAGCCTACCTAAAAATACAGCAGGTTCTCAGTTCGGAGCTGATGTTTCAAAGCACGCTGAAATCCATGTAGACATGTAGCAGGAAAAATAATGGCTATTAGCTGAGTCTCTGGTTGATTATTTTACTATCATAAAACAACTAATTCATCAAATTAAAATAATTAATTGATCAGATCAGAAAGTTCCAAAGGAATAAAGTTTTAAAGCTTTTACTTCTTGGTAGACAACTTGCTATCAACAGTCCACAAATTTTATTCCATTACTTTCAGAATCGCTATACTATGTCAGGAATTAGGCCTTCACTATGTTATATAAATTTGGTCTTAATTTGACCAAGAGTTTCCCAAATTATATCTTCTTTTAAAAGTGACAGATATTAATATGTCAGATCTCTATTGTCATTTCCATAAATCAGATTCAACAAACAAGTCCATTGTGGAACAACGTCTGAATTCTCCTGTATATCAAACAGTAGCCCCTATTGAAGCTGAGGAAGCCAAAACATTTGTAGGCCTATGGACAAAAAAAGCCCCAAATTATGAATGGCAACGTAATCTAATGCATAGTCTCACGTAACAGCACATTTTTTTAACAAATACTCCATACAGTTTCTCCTACAGCTTCTGTCAATTATCGTACACCCCACCACAGCACTGGATCTATTTTTAGTACTTCCAACTGTGTTCTAATAACTCTGTTAAAAATTGTCCTTGAAGCTACGTATCTAAATAAATGGAATAACTTGCTGAAACATGTCTAGTCCTAAACAATAACATACAGGGTCAATATTCTGAACCCAGGTTCTGACTCCCACTTAACCATTTGACTATAAACAAACATGAAGTACACGTAGATGAGGAACTCTCCTTTCAATCTGCGAAACAATTTTCTTCGGCCATTAAGTCTGTGGCATAAGTACAATCTTGGTATTTGAAATTCAAATGTGACCTGCAAAGTTTAACTTCAGAAGTGTTCTAGTTTTTCTTTTCTGCTTCAACCCCCCTCCAAGTCTACTCCTCATGTTGGTGACAAATTTTACACTCGTTTGCTTTGCAGGAGAGCTGGCATGCTAAAATCCCACCACCCCATTAGCACAACGCAAGAGACTACTAGGACATTTACAAATCTCTTGCCCCCTCCATAGCAAGCCACCTTTCAAACTCAGGACTGGATTGCTGTTGCCTCATCAAATTGTCTCAAATGACTGACAAAAATTTTTAATCATTCACAGAACTGGATTATTCTGGGGCATTTATGACTTTTTCAGTGTTTTCTACATGCATTTGATAGCCAAATAAAAACTGTAGCTATGGCTACTCATAAGTGTTGAGAACATTCCTGCCACGACAATCCTCTTGGCCACCCTTGCAGGGGGGTGTGTGGTGTGTCACAGGTGGTTTATCTTTACTCCAGGATGTCATCCAGCTCCACCCATTCACATTTTTCTTAAGTGATAAAAACCCTGAGTCTCCCAACATTTCGGTTTTTTTAAAGTTAATCCTCTTTTCAGAGTTTACAACCCATAAAACAGATCGGCACCAATGCCTAGACTTCCTCTAGTAGACTAACAGGTTTGCCAGGTATTAAGAACACCTATCCAGAAGCTGAATTACAAAATGTAATTATTTGCCATTGCAAAACTGAGGACCTCTATGAATCACTAGAATGGAAAAGGCTGGTTTAAGGCAGTGGAAGGATGTAGCTACATTCGTCAGCCCTCAGTACAATCCTCCTGGAAGCTTAGTCCTTCAGGAATTCAAACCAGACAGGTTGAACTATAAGAACAGTCAGAAGCCAGCTGGGAGGAAAATGTCTCCAACGATATTTACTTCAACTGTTATTTTAAAATTACGTTGTTCTTTCAGAATGTAGAATCTTTTTCTTCGAACCGCTTGCTTGCTTTCCTACTATGGTTTAAATCTGTGGTCTATGTCTGGCCCAGAAGAATTGAGTGTATTATGAAAAATAGCAATTTATATGCAAATCTCCTGCTTTTTCCATGTAAATGATGTGGTAGTATTAGTGGATGAAGACAAAGGAGAATTTGACAAACAGAATGGTATTCTACAGCTATACATAGATAAAGCCTACTTGGAAATTGTGATTTTTGTTTTTTTTTTTCCTTTCTTACCATATTGTTTACCTGTAAAAAAAAAAAATCCAAACTATAAATGTCAGACTTCCACCTGGAATAGAAGCATTCATAAATAGGGTGAAACTCAATGTTACAGGCAACTTTTGAAAGTATTTGATAAAGAATGGTGATACCTGACTCCCCTTTCATTTTTGTGGAAATGAAGAATTTATATCTCCTATGCAGCTTCCCAAATTCCACCTTACACACAGATGTTCCAGGAACACATGGCTACTGAAGTAGGTTACTGGCCCAAGAATTTCACAGGACATAAAAACAGTTTGACGGATACAGCTTCCTATCTTGCTGTTTAACTGGTGTCTTTTCTATCTGAGTCGCACCACTTATGAGAGAAAAGCCTCTCTAATTTTCTGCCCACTTTTATTATCTGGAATCAGACTGGACTGCAACAGATCACAGTTTAGAGTGCAGAACAAAACTTATTCAGGATTTCTGCAGAAATCTTGGGACGTAGTTAACTTTTCAATTTAAAGAAAAAAAAAAAAAGAAGGCCAAAGACACTCACAGTCGAGTATCACCGTTCAAGTCTGGTATGTTTTGCAATACTGACACAATTAAGCCATTTGCTGCTTGGACAGTTGCGTTCCTCTCAGCAGTGCAGCTAACAAGGTGAAGAGCGGGATGCAGACGCAATGGTACGTTCGTGGGCTGAGGGGAGAAAACGTGTTTTGTAGAAAGCACATGCTGCTAGTACTTGATCCTGGAGCGGTCACAGATGTCACAGACATTTTCTTTGTCTGTAGGCTAGTCTTCCAGAGGAAGTGCCAGAAAGCGAGCTGTTTAGTGGCATTTCAAGCTATGCTAGACAAACGGCTAGAAAATTGACTACAGAAAATGATCCCCTATTGACAAGGGAACTAACTGCATTACAGAACAGCACAGAGTCTCTTCACGCTTACTCTGGATTAACACTAGTGTTGCTGCAATAAAAATATGACCCAAGGGCCATTTTCATCTCTTTCTCATGCTCCATTTTCCTCCACCAGAGCTTTAAGGTTATGAGTACAATGAGTCATATGAAGAGGAGCTGCGAGAGACAATGAAGAAAGTTCTTATTCAAACATATGGGTCTTCAACTAAAAACAGACAGGGAGAAATTACTGTCAAGCTATTTGCTTTATAAAGTGCTCCATTGTCTCTCAGAAATAAAGACTCCACTTTTCCACACTCTGGCGTCTGCAATTTAGCCATTACTGTATTGTACTTGTTGGAATGGCAGTTTAAGAATCTAAATTTGTTAATTTTTTTTTTTTATCAAGGGGAAACAAACTTTCTCTCTCTTTTTTCAATTTCTTCTTTCTTTTCTCGCAAATTATTCAATTTCGCTGTAACTCCAGTTTTTTGTTTCATTCTCTAGAAACTGTCCTATTCCCTCACCACCTGTCTGAGCAAGGTTATCTTCTTCTGCCATCTAGTGAATCGTGCTCAGAATGACAGGCTTCTTACCAAAAAACCTAGAGACATCTGAAGAGCTGGTAACCAGTATGCTTTCCTTAAAACCTTTATCTCCTATACATTTGTTGTTTCGTAAAACTTACAAATAAAAGGTTCCATCATGTTGCAGATTAACATATCTTTCCCACAACACCTAAACCTGTTATTGTCATTTACCATTTGATTTACAAGGGGTTTAACAGGTTTTGTCTTGTGACAGGTAGTAATTTAAGCATTACCCACCACCGTATTATAGCAAATGGTTTGATGCAGGCACAAGTGGCTCCTTTCAATAGGTTCCTGTGATGGGTACCTGTGGATAACAGCCCTGTTGTGCCGAGATAATTAAACTGCCAATATGACGTTTCGATATTTACCTTGACGTTTAACAAGAAAAGGTTTTTCTAAGGATATATCACAAAAGCAAAAAATATTTCCTGCAACCAGCTGAGCCTGTCTTTGGCCGGTAATGCAGATTTCGGTCTCATTTGGACCAGGTGCCTACTGGTTTTACTGTGTTAGATGGCTGCACTATACATAGAACCCACTAATAAATATTTCTTAATACACTTAGTGTCTGATCCAAAGCCCGCTGCAGTCAATGAAAAGACTTTCAATGGCTTTAAACTGGCTTTAGGCCAGGTCTTTATTCTCTAAAGAATTCTTAATTGAAAATTAAAAGACAAGTTAAAAAACAATCAGAGGGGAGAAGGGGGGAGTAGATTTAACCCAAAAGAAGTGCTACTCAGGCACGTGTTAGGATTAGATTGGAAATAAAACCCTATGAATAAGGTCATCACTCACAGAAAGCATGGTCAGCACTCAAAGCAAACACGAACACAGTGAAATAGGCAAAGTTTCTGTTACTATTGCAGAAAGAAAAACAAACAAAATAAACCCTCAAAACAAACACAAAGGCTCTGAGAAAACATCACAGAAAAAAATAAAACCACACCAAAAGTATCTCCTATTTTCTACCTCCTAGAACTGAATTATCTTCATAGAAGTTATTGGTCTTGGCCAGTATTAGCAATTTCACTTTGCTGTTTGTGTGGGAATTTCAGGAACACACCAGACAACGTTTGAATGCACACACACACCAAAAAAAACCCCACAAACCACCAAACTGATAACTTCAGTCTTTCATTATTACCGTTTGTTTGGATGACGGGGAAAATAATACTCTCAAATCAAAAGGTTTGGTCATTTTAGAGCTGCACTGCCATCTTGGCATAATGCCTTTGGGGTCTGCCGCGAGGTTTTGCTGACTGATAAAATTAGTTCACCTGAAGGTGTTTTCTGCCATGAAAAAAGTTTCATAAGCAAAATTAGATTTTCACTTGCTGTCAACGGCATAAAAGAGGTTTTTAGCTACATGCATATACATAAATATGTATTTCACAAAGTCTAAAGGGACGGGACTAACATAGGGGTAAAAAAAGTATGCATGAAAATGTACTTCTAAGTTACTTCCCGAAATAGAATATCCTTAAATTGATTGCCACAGCTCAGTATCCTGTAAAAACACAAACCAAACACAGAAGCAAGCACCCATTTACCCTGCAGAAATGTGCCCTGCATTATGTCTTAATTGCAGGCAATTCAGAAAAGCAAGTCTAATCTCAAATCACCTTCCACGTAATTGTGCTCTTTGTAATAATGTAATACACAGCCATGAATAAAAATTAGTGACTTCGTTGAACTGACAGCTACAGTCAGTAATACATGGGGCTCTTTTCCTTCTCTGTTTTGAGTTCATGTATTTCCACCTCCTCCTGACACTTTCATTCCTAACGACATCCAAGGCAGATCCCATTGCAAAAGTTCCTGCATCAAACAGTTCTGGTTCATTCAAAGTGCAAATGATTCTTAGCCTGTTTTCCTAAAAAAAAAAAAAATATTTCTATGATGATATTCCAGATATACTTGTCTACCTGTCTCTTCACTAGTAACTGGCTTATTGGCCAGTTCACCATTTGACAAAAAGAGAATCAAAATAACGTTCATTTCTTAAAATTACATCCAAGAACAGCTGGAATGAGGAGAAAGAGATTTCATGTTCTGGGGAGCAAAAGACTGCAAAAAAGATTGTAACCCACTATTAGATATCGGTGGTCCCACACAGGATATAAATCTTGAGAAAATCAAGTTTCATCAGCTCTGCAGATCACAGGAGCTGTTTTGCCTGCACCCTTGCTTGCATTAACAGCTGCTTCACACTCTGGGCACGCCGGTTTATTCCACAGCATCTGCTCGGGATCCAGCTGTCTGAGCCACGCACAGGCAGGCACAACAGCCTGCACGCAAACACCAGCCAAGCACCTGAATCCCGCAGTAACTACCACTACTTCAGTAGCAATTACTTTTGTGAAGAAATCTCTGAGCACTGATCACCAGTAACCAACAGCTGTGACCTAAGATGCTCCAGTTGGTTCTAGGAGCCTGGGAAATGGAGCACTGTGCTATCAGATGCATGCAGGCTCTTTCCAGAAATGAATGCCGGCTTGCCTCAAACACAAAAAAACCCATAGAATTTTGCAACAAAACTGAAGCAAGACCCTCCCAAACTTCCAAATAACAAGGATTTTTCCTCAAAGTTTTATTAACCGTTAGAGAGGTTGGACATCAGTATCAAAGAGACCACCTCAAGCACAGATGCAGGTATTTTCACCATGAGAAAGAACAAATAGCATCATAACATTTAATATACTAGTTTCCACTATTTGAAGAAAGATGTCCTACTGGGAGGACTTCTTGCCTGATCCTACTTTCACCAAAACAAAGAGCCTCATACGTTTTTACATAAGCAGAGCTATGAGATTCAATTCCAAGGAAGTGAAAGCAGCAAAGTGGGAACACAACCCCTGCACTCATCCATGAGGGGAGGGCTGGTTTGCAGAGGCATGCAGACAGGAACAGAAGAGATGGGGTGATTCTGTAAGGAGGAACAGACAGAAACTGCGTGCCCTGCCTCACACAAACCACAAAGTTAACAGCCAGTCTGAAAAAAACCAGGCTGGATACTGCTTTGTCAATCAACAGTAATTTTCAATGTGGAATTGTGTAACTTTTAATTAATAGTTTTATTATTCAGGTATTTATTAATGCACTGGGGATTTGCTTTGTTTCCATACAATTTGCCCAAGAGTCTCAGATCTAGTCAGAGATATGTATATTTTCAAGATGTTTAATTTCTAGAATTTAGGCATTCGTTTCTTCAAGTTTATGGAACTCAATAGTAATCTTGGGTTTACTGAATTCACCCAGAAAACTCCCTCATACTTCAAACTACCACATAAACAAAGAAAAGCACGGAGGCTCTGCGTAAGGCCTCTGTCACACATTACATAGGTTCTGTTGCATACATTATATTTCTATTGCCTTTTACTTCCTTATATTATCATTCTTTCAAATAAGTTCAAAAATATTCAGTAATTCTGTAGCTGGGACCAGAATACTGTGATTACATAGGCTTACAGAAGCAGCTGACACTTCTGGCTTTGTTTTCTAGCACTGTCATCACTCCCAGCAACAGCAAAATACCTTCTGAAAATCTCTGGTCCACCCTCACTTCCTCACGCTTGTCTACTGACTGACTCTTCATCAGGATTTTCTGGAGGATAATGTCCCATCAGGAGCATCCCAGGTTGATTTCAGGACAATGACATAAATCAAGGCATGTACAGAGATATCAGAAATTAATATGCCTGGCATACCTGGTGACTAAAGGAAAACCAGTGCTAATCACAATATATTTAAGATGGGGGGAACAGGGAGAAGAAAACTGTCTAAATTTCACCTGAGCATAAATCCTGGGATCCGTTTCTTCTCGCACACTCAGATGGCAAGACTCGTCAGAGCTGATGCTGGTGAGGAAAGAAGGAGTACTATTCCTTACAACCCCTATAGCATGAGGGTGTAACTGCAGCCCTAGTATACTCCTAAAAAAAGCACTAGAAAGCCCTGCGCTTGCCCAGCCAAAGGCCACATATCCCAATCACTGGTTGTGGCTTTCAGATAAAAGCCAGACTCACGCTGGATAAAACTTTATCCTAGGGATTCCACTGTGGTTTCACAATATGACCTGAAGATGAAGGGACACTTCTAAAGGATATGTGGATGTTTGCTACCGGACTGTTCAGATAAAAGAACTTTTTTGTGCAGTGCTGTGGGTAGGACAGGTTTCTGGAAAAGCCGTTGTAATTATTCCAACTTCCTGGGACCAGGAAATCACTGCTGATTTCACAAAACAAAACCAGCAACAACAAAGCACACAGCATACAAAAACCCCTGTATATTTTAATCCAATAAATGGCTGAAAAATCCTGCATCACCTGACAAATACACAAGACGCAGAGTCTGGAACGCGTTGAAGAAGGAGGGGTTTCCATGTCCTACCACAGCAATGCACAAGGAGAAGATAATTAGGTGGGATAGTAGCGGAGTGAATTGCAAAGAGAAAATTTTACAGATCAAAATATTGATCCTGCAACTCAAGGGCTTCCATGCAGTGGCAGATTTCACCTTAGAGCAACAAAAACCCATTGAATGCTAGCAAGCAGATGCAAAAAAATGCTCCTTCAGTTGAAATAGAGCAGATCTAGGAGCAGGCAGAAGCAAAGAGCGGAAGTCTTCAAACAATATCTACTAAAACCATGGCATAGCAGATGACTGCGATGAAGCCATGTGTTTCTTAACAAACACAACAAACACCTCTGTGAGAGTGGCCTTACATGTGGTGTCCACACTTTTTTTTTTCCTAGGGAGGTCAAAAGTAAAGCTCCACTGGCCCATACAGCAATTAGGCAACTTCCTGAGGCACATTCATGTTCAAATGCATTCTGAAAAAATGTTGGAGCTCACAGTTACCACTTCAGGACAACACCAAGTTCAAAGCTCAGGGAGCAATTTGTTCAGCAACTCACAAGAGCAACCAGAACGAGCCCTGTACAGCCGTTCCTCTCCGTGTGGGGAAATCGGTGGGGGTTAGGCTAAACCAAACAGCTGGCAACATCTCCACTAAACATTTTGGCTTCAGGGAAAAACAATCAAAACCAGAGCCTCAAAATGAAACAGAATGGTGCAAGTTCTGCTCTAGTCTATCATTTCAGAAGCCAACATAAATAATTTTAATAGCACTTTCGAAGAAAGAAGAGAAGGAGTAGTCTTAAAGTTATAAAATCTGTGACATTTCTCATGGTTGTTGCATGGCAACATCTGCTTGAAGAATGTGTTTTTTGCTAAAAAGATTTTTAACAGACAGGAACATCGGGCGCTTCTGATCTCATCAATTGCAAGCCACTATCCACACTGAACATTCCCCACCGATTGTATCTTCAGCTTTGTTTTGGTTCAAACCCTTATGTTACCACATTAACTACAGCTTCAAGACAGCTTCTTGGCCCAGGCTCTGAGACTTCTGCAGGGTCAGAGCAAAGCAGTAGAGCTCTTTATGATTTCATGACAGACCACAAAAACAACACTGCATAGCTACCCGCTGGTTCTGTTTACACATTCCTTGAAAAACGCATCACGGCTCTGGTCTGCTCAGCTGGCTGTGCGTCTGAAGGCATGGCTGGTGTCATCCCGCGGAGGCTCTGAAACCCAAGTGAGACCTCTGAAGTTCTCTTCCTCGTACGAGCAGAGAGGACGGTCAGGACTGGAACGCCAGCAGTACGACACAGGATTGTAAAACATGCTTATTCTAATATAATTCCAGATTAAAAATAGGGAGATAGCCCGGATCCACCAAGATCAGAACGGGGTTTTGCACAGGCTTCAAAAAGGCCAGGATTTCATGGACAGCACCACTTTAGTCCATCAATGTAGAAAGATATTTCCTACTGATAGGAAATCAATACCATAGAAGATTTAAGACAGCAGTAGATTTAGAAAATACAGTATTACTGTATTTTGTCCTTCCTGGCCTGAAAACGCCCCCCAAAACATGAGAGGGGAAAAAAAAAAAAATCAGTATTGTGACTTATTTTGATGCTTTCAACTTTTGTGAAACTCAATTGTAACAAAAAGCCCATTTAAACATTGAAACTTGGCTTTTTGATTTGGAAAAAACAGGGGTATAGCATGCATATCTTATTGTGAGGGTTAAATCTGAGAGAGAACAGAATTCAACCGTGCCTAGGCTGACAGTAATCCTTTATGGAAGATCAGGCCTTAAGAACCTCCTAATATTGACTTGGGGGCAGGGGGGGAAATCACTGCAACCGGGATGTTATTACTGGAATGAAAGTTCATCTAGAGATCTCCTGAGTAATGCGAAATCCATTCTGTTGGGTCAATGGACTAACAAATACAATAACAAATACAAACACCACGTGAAAGAGACCCTGCACAACTTCTAGGGGGTAAGAAAAGAAAAATTAAAGCCTAGAGACAAGGACATGGGATTTGCTTGAAGTTGTGGAACTAAGCAAAAGCAAAATAATGTTGCCTTTCTATTCCCACTCCCTATTCTCTGTGTTCCACAGCCATGCTTGCGTGAAGATGGCTGAGAGTACATGGAATTAACTTTTAGTAACAACAAAAAAATTTCATTCATATTTTTTCACCTCTGAGCCTTCAAAAAGATATTAAAAAAGCAACATGTTAAATATTCACAGATTATACCACCACTCCACCCTTTGAAACAACATGTTAAAACATTTCACAATTTTTAGTGTCACTTAGGTTGTTCAAATTTTAACAGCTTTCTGTGAGAGGCCCCATTACATTAATGACTGAAGAGCATGGAAGACTTACTTCTTATTGCCTGCCTTTATGTTGCGAGAATGAATTGGGTGGGGGTGTCTTGCCAGTGTTCAAATGTTCCTTTTCTGGTTTATGCTGCTTGCCTCCCTCATTTCAGGGGATCATTTGCATTTGGAATCTCATCAGCTTTGTGTGTTCAAAACTGTAATTCTAATTAAATTTTCGCAAAGGTAGACGTTAATTTTTAAGATAGCTATAAAGTAGAATACGGGGGGGGGGAGAGAGAAAAAAAATCCACTTTTTTAGAGCTTATTTAAAGCACAGTAATTACATGCATCACCCTCAAGTCTCACTCTAGGATCAAAGTACATTTTTCAGCTTTCTTTCCGACAAGATACGCATATTAATATATGAAGCAGCTACTTTTTTATCTGAGATCCAACCAGCAAACAGAAATCACCCTCACAAACATACCTGAGGAACGTTCATTTTCTGGATGCTTCTGCCAAATGTCAACTTTTTCACACAAGTCTCACAAGTGAACTCCATTAAATATTGTCTACAGATGTATCAGAGACTCCACAACCAGTGATTAATCAACTGTTATGAATCAGAGCTGGAATTCTTCCAAAAGGTCCAGTTTTAACTCTTACAATTCAGTCTCCCAACAACACAGAAACCCATACATACTCTTCCCTCTTTGTGAATCCCTCCGTAAGGCAGTTATTTCTAGCATTCCCATGAAAAGACAAAACTAGGTGAAGAAAACCCTTGATAGACAGGCACACACAAAGTCATACAGAATATTACTTTGTTTTGTTGTTTGTTTTCTTTTTATTATTTTATCTCAGCAAGATGAAGATATCACCTTTTACTACATAGCTCAGAGTACATCTGATCTTGCAAACTATTAAAGAATGTTTAGGACCAAGATATAGAAGCTTGTTAGTAGCAAGAATTGGAGACAATGAGATAACATGGTGTCTCAAATATTCTTTTGTTAACAAAGTTAAAATAAGGATAACAATTATACAATGAAAGAAGCAATACAGATTGTAACAGTTATTTTGAATATCTGAGAAAACAGTATGAATTATTCTCTGTACACCCATCATGGAAATTTGTGATTTTTCTGTAAATGTAAGCTCAGATTATAACGGACAGCTGTGATTCAACACAGAGAAGAGATGGATGTGCCTTATGTTGGGGGCTGCAATTTTAAATTGAAGACAAACTAGCTAATAAGTCAATGTAATTCTGTTTTTTTTGATTCAAGGCACATGGTAATCAAAGACTGTCGTCTCCTTTGTACTTTTAAATGCTGTGCCTGTGAGAATGATTAGCTTGTAACATTGTCTCTTTTAGCAAAAAAAAAGCATGCAAATAAACCTTTTCTATGCTTATTGATTGTCTCGTTTTACATATTAGTAATTAATGAGAAGATTTGTGTCCTTTGAAGGAATTTTGTATGGGAAAATTTGTTGTCAGCACACTAGCATGCATGAGAGGAAAAGCTACAGCTTCTTGCTGTGTCTCACTATAACTCTTCCCTTGTGAAAATCATTAGACATTAATAAGCAATTCTTTTGTTTGCCAAGTTCAGTGTGACTGGTATTTGTTAAGCTGCTGTAAAATACAGTGAATAAACAACCAGGTGTTGTCCATGTGTAGTTTCCAGTTTTTCAGGCCACTTGATGGCACTGCCACCTATTACGTTTGTGCCAGGTCTTACCTATAGCAATGTATGGATGGGGCTTACACAGAACAACCTGAGACACTGGGACAAGACTGCACTAATCAACATTGGAAAAGCCTTGAAAGGAAATAATGAAATATCAACATCACTCTTTCCTTTAATTCTTTATTTCACTTGAAAGCAAGTCTGTATGGAGCCCCTCTCCCCAGTACACAAGAATCAGCAGACCTGCTGTATACTGAGGCAGTGCTTCCAGTTACAGTGACAATAAGTCATCTGCTCACTGGGTGACTATGCGTATCCCGTTGTGCTGATAATTTTAATCAGAAAATTTTGGTTTTTAATAATATTTGCATTTATTTTTAGCGATGATTCCTCCTCTTTTGTGTAATTCTCTGGGCCCTATGGAAAGTGTTACCAGGTATGATGTACCCTTGAGTTCTGTGTTTAAATATAGCCAGCCACCTTCTTTTTTACGGCAAGGGGAGCTGATTACATCTGTGGGAAAATCCTGTTTTCCCCTGGAATCTGCAGATGCCTCTGCAGAAAGTCCACTGGGAACTGGGATGTATCAGACATGCCTTCTGCAGCATCTGCAGTCGCCACCCTCCAGTTTAGAAACAGACAGCGCCAAGTCAGAAGGGAGCCGACTCTTACGGTAGAAAGTCTTTCAATTTCAGCTTCCAAATGGTTTTTGGGTCCATAATTATTCTAAATCCCTTCCAGGGATGGACACTTAGAGTAGAAAGGATTGGATATAATTAGTGTTGACATAATATCTGAGTTATTAAAGGATCCAGCAGTTGATCCGTGCTGTGTAGTCACTGCTATTTCTTAACAGGTAGGGATTAACTGCAGCACACAGCATTTTGCCCCCAATTTCATACATGTATTTTAGACTCCCACAAGGTACGTCTGAAGCTCTGGAATACCCTGTCACATAACACAGCCATCAGACACCTATTATTGCTTATCTCCAATGAAATACATTTGCTTTCAAACAAGCATTTTCTTCTTTGCATCCATCTTTGTGTAGTTATACACACACACAAAAGAAAATATGAGTAACAGCAATCCCCAGAAGATCAAACAGTAACGTATTTTGCAGTAACCTGCAGAATACTTTTGATGGACAAAAGCTCAGCCTAGGGCCTGTGTAAAAGACACCAGCCAAGTCATGATTGTCCCACTACCCTACTCATACAGTCAAATTTATTAGGTGAAGGTCAGAACTTTAAAGGCTGCAAGAGAAGCACCGTACCATGACCCTGAAGGCAACCAGAAGTCAGATGCCCTGAAGCTTTTGAAAATCTTACTAGCAGTCTAGCTTCAAGTGACTTTCAAGCTTCCTCTTTTGACAGACAGTACAAGTGGGTCAGGATAAAACACCATCATCCACTAGTGGAAAACAGCTTGTCTGAATTGATTTCAGTAGGATTAGGAACCATGACTTTATTTAAATCTTTTTAAATATCCACACAAAAAACTATCAGTTGTTTCAATCTTTATGGGAATGTCCATATAAACTAAAGTGACCAGTTGACCCAGACATTTCAGTAGCCCTTAAGAAAACCAACTCAGCCACCTTAAAGAACAGTTTTCATTTCATCAGGGGAAGAAAGGAGAGGGAAAAAAAAAATCAACAACAAAAAGAAACCCACACAACCAAAAAAAAAAAAACCACCTGCCTAAAAACTTTCCACACAGAAAATACCCTGTAAGAAATCATTTTTTCCTTCCTTCTGCAATTTTCCCAGCAGTCATCCAAATCTTTTTCAGAAATTACTCTGCTCTGGGGTATCAGCAGGCACACCTTTCAGCTGGGTTCCATTCCTCCTCTTTTTTAATGACTCATTAGCAAAGCACATTCCTACACATAAGCGTGCCCCCTATGACAAACAAGCCAACATGCAAATGTTGAGGTCAGTCATATTTACGTGTCACCACTTATGCTAATAGCAATCCCAGTACTGTACTTGCTCAGGAATGTTATCCATCATCTTGAATACGATTAAGCAATCAAGTGAGCAAACAGCTCACAAGGTGATCTCCCCTACTTCTCAGTCAATTAATGTTGTATTGTACTCCATCTGTTCGGAGAAACGCTTCGTATTGAGCATTCCTTCCCTCTCCTCAACACACAAAGAAGTGAACACCAACAGCACCATTTTATCATCATTCTTGATAGCACAGACAGGCACCTCCAGCAAGCCGCAGTTCCCTGAGCGTGTGCTTTCCCAGATGTAGTCCAGATGCCTCCTAAATGCATATGGCAGGAAATTCTTTGCAATCTTTTCTGTTTCCCGTATATTATTGTTTTATAATTGCTGCTATCCATCATAATTTTTTTAGCTACTGACTACTGCCCTGCTTTGCAGGTGTGCAGAAGAAAAGCAGGCCTACCAAATGAGCTGCTCTTGGTGGGGAGCAGTATAGCTAGTCCTCAGTGTTAGCTTAAAGGAAGCCTTACTGGCAAAAATCTAACATAAACAAGATTAACATAGTATTGCACAGAGTCCAGAATAGAAATACATAGTTCCTAACAGACAATTAGGTTGTTCTCGTGATAATTTGACTGTTGGCTTGGCTGGAATTGTGCTGACCCAAAGCTCAAGTGCCATGCCTGAAAGGGAATAAGGACACAGCAAAATGCTACTCCGTGGATACACGCTCCAGCTCTACAGGAGCTCATATGTCTGCAGTGCAACACTCTAATTAACCTGCCTTTAGAGAGGACTCAAGGATATTAGGCTGCAGGGGGGAAGAGAGAAAGGACAGTATACTACAATACAGTCCAGAACATAAAGTCCTGGTGAGCAAGGCTAGACACCACCAAAGTTGGGAGACATAGAGGTAAAGTTTATCAATGAGCCTACCACACCTTCTGGAAGGAGGGACATCTGCCAAGTTGGCTGTTCCCAGTAGCAGAGCACTCCAATTGATGTCCTAATTTACCTTGAGCTATAATACATAGCATAATCAGCCTTGAGTCACTGGTTTCCTTAGGTTATTCTACAGCCTGCAAAATTTCTCAAGATTTCTGCAGAGCTTTGCCCTGAAATAGCAACATCAGTGCACTACTTGTGCTCAGAACCTGGAAAGAGCTTCTCAGACAACAATTACACTGTGGTCTTCTCTGGAAGACTTGACTAAATACCCCACCACCAACCATTAAAAACTTCTAACTATGGATTAAGGCGGCTTATCCAGCTTTAAGTGATCAGAAGTGTGAAAGTCTCACCAGCTCATTCTGAAGCTCTCAGTAACTGACACTGCTAAGCATAAAATGCCAGCCCCAGTAAGTGACAGAGAAATATTCAGAAAAGAATTAACAGGAATAAACAATATGAGATTCATCTCTCTCTGCTGTTTTATTTTGCATAAAATCCTAAACTAGGTCCAACAGATACCACTAGCTTCCTCTCTTTGAGAAAATAAATAAATAACAAGAGTTTGGAGGGTTTGCCTTCATGCTGCTTTGTCCCCATCACTTAACTCTAAAGTTCAGTACTCTATTGACTTGCAGTTGTGTCAGTGGACCCCTTACAAATCCTTCTCAGTCAACAGATTAGATAAAAATGGGGTGAGGCCCTGGGACCATTATTAACCTCACCAGGACCTTTAATCTTGCATGACCACAGAGGTTAGCATGACTAGTGAGGATGTACAGATTATTAATCAGAGTGCCTCTAACATCTTCCCCTTGCCCCCATCGCATCAGCAAGTACAACTCCCAGCACTGACTGTTTTCTAATCTATTCCTGCTATTTCACAGACAGCTTTCAGAAGTCACAGAAGGTATGACAATACCAGTTGTTTTTATAAGTTAGAAAGAAGACTTAAAGTTTATTAAAATAAAACTTCCACACTTTCTACTTAGAAGTAAACTTCATATTAAGAACTACAGCAAAACAAATCACCTTCACTTAACCCATCTCATGTGTGACCTCCACAGCACTTCTATAATTCAAGTCATACATCTCCCTGGAGCACCATTTGTTCACCATGCTTATTCTGAAACGAGATCATACATTTGTTGATTGCCAGCTTCAGTTTCTAGGTGAAATGATCAAAGCCTATTTAACATCCTGACAAGTGAGAAAAAATTAATAAAATAGCATGGAGCTTTATTCCTGCCTCTCTTTAACATGAATTTTTTTGAAGACTATTAATCCAGGAAGATTAAAATAGACGAAAATATCAGAAGGCTTCCCAGCGTCCTCAATAGAGACATTCATCAGCTTCGCCTGTCTCCTAGCAGTGCACGCGCGGACGTGTGCACTCACACACAAGTGAAGCGGAAGCAGTTGTATTTCACAAAACTCTTGGCAGACCACGTAGATAGCAAGCACATGTAACAGGGACGAACAGGATTTTTGTGAATATCTTTCAAAAACAGTTTTCTTAGAAGAGAATTCTTATAGAAAAGGTTTGAACTTCTTGTTGTTTTAATATCCACAGCCTAAAGTTTGCTTTAAAAATGCAACAAACTTTACAGCTCTGCTGCCCACCAGAGTAACACCTGCAGGAACCAGGCCTTTATGAACGATCATTGTAGCACCTTCATGTTTTCAGCAATACTGATTAGTTTCAGCAATCAGAACTCAAAAAAGATCATTTACTCTGGCAAAATCATGCTCTTTATATCCCCTCACCCTCTTTCCCTCTTTATAGCACTTTGGAAGGTTAGTTAATACACTAGGTGCACTTGGCTCTGCTGTTGGCTTGCCCAATCTCCCATCTATCAGCTCACACGTTCTTTAATTCAGCTGCGTCATTCATCAGTCCATTTACACATTCTTCTATCCGTCCTCACGTTCTCTCTCTCCCCTCTTCTCACTCGCTGTTCTGTCACCTCTCTCATTTTCACAGAGCTCTACCACCCATCTCCTGCAGGCTCCGCAACCCGGGCTCTCCCAGAGTACCAAACAGCATGTCATTGTACAGCATCTCGCCCTCAAAACTACCGTGAAGTGTTTCACAGCTAATCATACCCCCAAATCCAAGCATGTTTTATACATTCAGTGGTCCCGATTCTTATTTCATTCACTTCACAGTAAATTAAAGCAATGCCAGTGGGAATATACAGGTGTAAAATTAGTTTAAGTAAGATGAAAAAGAACTCATATTTTCTACCAATAACATCAGTATTAAAGGGCTAAAAAGGAAGTTGGATAAATCAAAATCCAGCAACTGATCTTTTAAGGAGAATGAAAGACCCTGGAAAATTGGAGTATTGTTGTTTTCTTAGCAGAAGTGTCATAAAGAAACACTCCCTGAGCTCATGTTATTGAGTTCCACAGACTGCAATACAATGGAATACATCTTGCTGAGCACAAAATACATAAGAAAAACACATTACAGATTTGTACAAATACAATAGACTCCACAGAGATCCCTCTCAAGGTTCACACACAAGCACCCTAACTAATGGCACTAACAGGCAAAAACTGCTTCTAACACGAGAATCCACGGAAATGATGAAAAAGCAGAAGCAACACGGACAACTTCAGTTATCTGCTCAGGTCTTGCTCTGTTAGCAGTCAGACAAGGCATGGAAAGGCCAGTTGGATTCTCCCCACACACAAACACATATAAGAGTTCTTGAAATAAAGTTGAATCTTTTGAAGGGGCAGCTAGAGACGTAGCTGGAGTGCAAGCGAAGGACGGTCATCAGACAACATAGCACAAACAGGACTGAGGGCAAATGAAAATCCAAGGAGGAAAGGAATGCAATGTCCACGCCCATCGAGTAACAATACACAGGAGGAGATGAAAAACACAACACAGTCTTAGTCTGGCAACTAAGGAACAGCACAAGAGAGAAAGATTGAAAATTCATTTGGTTCCAATCCCTAAATGTAGAAAAGAAGAAATTCCCTTAAACTACCAGGAGACTAAAATTCATGACTAAAAAAATCAAGGAAAATACCACATGGTCATGGAAAAAAAGGAGACAGAAGTAATGTCAACACTACATAATGACTTGTCATCAGGTGAAGAAGAGTATGATGAACGGACATTGCAGATCAAACTCCAAACACTGACCATAACAGACAGAATTTGTCTTTCTTTTTTTATTTCACCTATGTCAACAGTTTCACTGAATCAAACAGAATTTGGTGAGACAGAAGAATGAAATTAAAGGTGGTTCTTCCACATAAAGAATAGAGAAAAAATAAACCCATGAATACCATGAATGTGGAAAATCAAGACCACAGACAGACTAAAAGACCAGACAGAAAACAGTCAAGCAGCCAGTCGTTTTCACAAATTAAGAAATATCATGATTTCGCTTCCACAAATAGCTACCACATCTTGGAGACCTTGAAATGCATTGAAGTGGAACGCAATGGAGGCCACAGAGAGGAAGAGAGGGCAGCGGAGGTTATTTGAACCCAGGAATATGCGTCTTAACTGCAATACAGTCATGTTGAGGAAATGTTTTGGAGGTAATGGGATACAGATTTAAAGATCATGGAAGAAGTAAGGGGCAAACGAGTTCAAAGAGATCCCATTGACTCTGCCATTCATTCTTGACCTCTTATACTTGCAGCTTATGATGAAAGCAGTGACACAGGCTTTGCTGTAGCCTTGTTAATTAACTAATTTTCTAAGGCCACAATCATAATGAGAGCTACACAAACAGCATTCAGAACATATTGTCATTAACCAGATCAAGTTACATTCAAGAAAAACTATTTTTGTGGTTTATTTTCTCCCTTCCAGATTATGACGATGTGTTAACGGCTTAAAAGTACCTTTAGCAGGTTGGTACAAGGCTCAGCTTTCACTGATAATCAGCAGTTTTGAGAGAGCCCATAATCATGCTTTAGATTCAGTTCTGAGGGGCTGAGTGCCTTTCCCCCCTCCAGAGCATTCATATGGTTTTGATCTTGTTGCCTCCTCCAGAGAAGACTACCAGTAGTTTGCAGGGAGAAGGGGTTTAAGAGTGTCATTTACATTTCTAGGGGGTAATTTTCTGGATTGAACGTTTTAGAAGCCTGCGCTTGCCTAATGCAGTTCAACATCTGAACAACAGAAATGACTGGGTTTTAACATATAGTGCCACAGCGTAGAGCTGGAAAGCTTAAACCCAAACAGGAAGCAAACAAATGCATAGGGTAAGAAACAGAGAAATAATTAATAAACCTTCTGAGGGACAAATAAGGACTAGTAGCGTTTTTTTGCAGTCCACAAAATAACTGAAATGAGTTAAACTAAGCATAGAAGCAAGGATCTATCTTCCACCAGCACAGCATCAGTAGGAAGGGGTGGAGGGGGACAGGACTGTTTATTTCAACTCCTTTATTTACATCCAGGCTGAGTTGGACACTATGAATTTTGTTTATTTAAAAAATTAAGTACCCTAGTTATGTTGTAATAGATCTTGTCTGTTTGTTGTTAACATAAAGCCCGTGCTTTTCTTCAGGAAGAGGAGATTATGGGAGAAGGTCCAGGCGTGTTTCTCCCAAAGCTTTTGCCCACTTGGGCTCATCACGTCCCTTTACAGCAGTAACAGATGTCTGCGAGCCCACACCACAAGGTCTATGGCATTTATTTTTTTGCATGTATTCTATAATTGATGTCTCTTTGAATATGTTCTTTTATGCTGTATTTCACAGCAGAGGCTAAAGGGGGGACACTTTCCTAGGATTATGTTTGAAAGCCTGTCTCAGATTTCTATTGCTGCATGTGACAGACGGAATAACAGAGATGAAAGGAGGCCATGGAAATTTTGATTGATTAACGAGGAGAACACGAAATGTAGTTAGCCTTCAGAAATACCTCATAGCAGAAAGTCTGTATATTACCCTGTGTTCTTTCCTAGTTACACATAGTTTTATTTAGGATTTACCACTGCAGTATCCGAGCCTTTGACATACATCATTTCCACAGCATTTTTCTGGGGCAGACCTCACTGTACCTATCCATACAGACCTCGGACGGCAAAGTGTGCTAGAAACAGAGCGTGGCCAGTGTTTCCAAAGAGAAGTCCACAACCATTCCATTGGTTCCCAGTGGAACACCATCAGGATGCTGCAGAGCATTGCTTACAACACCTCTCTCTAAGAGAGCCACGTACTTGCCTTGGGATACAAAGCAAGTACAAAACCATGCTAGAAATAAAACTCCAACAGCTTTAATTAGAGGCTGATATTTTAACTCTCTTTTTTCCAATCTTCTTCCCTGACCAATGGCTGAAATCAGGCAAACAAAAAGAGCTTGGAACTGGTTCTGGGAAACAGCAAGCTATCACATTGCTATCTCTCTGCATGGCTAGGCAGGCATATCAGCACCTACATAAAACCTACCCAGACCTCAGGCTCTGTTTAGCAAACAACATGTCTGAAGCTACATCTTGCAAAGAAGGCATGTTAAATACTAAAAAAAAAAGTAAGCACAGATATTTTCCAAGAGCTGCATCTTCTGTGGATGACCAAAAGAATTTGGTCTCTTACAAGCTGCAAATACAGGAATTTTAAAATAAATATTTATGTTATTTAATTCACATGTTGGGCTAATACTGCTGGACTGGGATCCTAAATTTAAACCTGAGTTGGTACACATACTGTTCACTATATTTCCGACATCTCATTTTCAGTGGTTGTTAACAAACTCGTATTTTATTCTCTCTGAAAGTCAGACCTCTCAAAAGTGCCAGAACATCTTGGCCAAAATCCTCCATTGCTGTCTACACTCTACACCCAAGACTATTAATATTCAATTTCACATTTCTCCTCACGCAAGCCACTGCTTACATGGCTATCAGCATGACAAATAAAACAAGGGGTAATTTAACAAAGAACACTTCTGAAAAGAAGCAAAACTTTCATCATTTTTTCCCTCTAGCTTCTGGTAGAGTCTTAATGGCATAGCTAGAATTTTCTCTCCAAGATGACAACTCCTTCAGGAGAAACAGCAAAAACCAGACTGTTTGAGGGGAACAAGTAGTTTCTCACTCTATTGCTTTACCGTTCTGGCTTCCAGAACCCATATCACAGGCTACCAAAAGGTGCATTTCACCCCTGTCACTGACTTCTTTCATTTCTGAAAGAGAGCACTGTCTTTTCAAGGCCAGGTTGGCCGGGGCTCTGAGCAACCTGATCTGGTTGGAGGTGTCCCTGCTCCTTGCAGGGGGGTTGGACTGGATGGGCTTTAAAGGTCCCTTCCAACCCAAACCACCCTGTGATTCTGTTCTATGATTTTATGTCCACCTGCACTGCCACGATTAGACAGGACTGTTTCACGCCTGTGCACTTGCACTCTCACATCCAATCCTTGCCACACCGGCTGAGAATACAGAGCCAAAATTATACAATACGAAGCCTGCAGACATGGACAGAAAACAGGGTATAATACAGCACCAGCTGGTCTCTATAAATATTTTTTTTTCATTCGTTCTGCTGTGAAATTTGTATTTTTGTGACTCAACTTCCTTCACAGACTTGGGGGCTGCACATCGTACCGAATTTCCAGCTGCCACAGCTCAACGCGGGGCCGTCGCATGTCAGAGCTGAGAATTAAACACGCAGAATGCAGAGAACAGTTACAATACATCCCTTACGATGAGAATGAAAAGAGAAATAAGGAAATTAAAAATCCTACATCTGAAATAAAAATAGCAGTCACGGCCACAGGGACTGTGTGAGGCAAAATGAGAACAACATTTCAGCCAAACTGCACACACTCCTGTACCCAGACAAGAAAAACCTTCTCCTGTGCTCAGTGGGATATTAAAGTTTATAGCTGCACTTCTTATTTTTAGTTAGTTCTTTGAATGCATAGTTTCTGGCTTCCTTAATTTCTTTTGTATGTAATATGTTTTGATTTTTTTTTTTTCCTTTCTTTCTTAAAGAGCCGAACAGGCATAAATCAGTTCAGGCTGTGGAGGTCTTAAAGCTGTAACATTCATAAATACTTCTATTATCTTTTCTAGGCTAGTGGAATGTCTTGACACTCGTGTCTCTAACTTGGCAAAATAATCAGCGTAATTTTGGACGTGAGTGAGCACACCAGCACCGTCTCATTCCAGGTTAAGCAAGTAGAGGAGCCTGTGGACACTCCTCCTGTGCCGCAAATGTTGTTAGGGCTGTAAAGTGCACGTGACATAAAGCAGCAAAGGCATCTCAGACTCGTTTTTCATAGAGAAGAACCACAACTGTTAAACATCGGTCCATGTTGCTGACAGACACGTACTACACACCTACATGCAGTCTCCGTGCATGTTGCATGTTGCTCCTTCCAAAGGGTACAGGCACATTGGGGACCCTCGCTGAGTGAGTGCTAATGAACCTCTGGAAGAAACATCACCACGGTTCTCATGGCAGATGATCTTTCAATTCCACCAACTAAAGGAATTAAAGTAAGTCCAAGTAGAGTAGCTGTGCTCCACATCCAGAGTCAGGCAGGGGCAGAGGGAATGATCAGTTTTCCTAAGATGTAGCACTAAAATTGATGGGTCTGGTTTAGCTGCGAATGAAGACCTGAATCATTGTAACACACAGGATTTGCAAAGTCATTCTCAGAAAACCAGTACTATGCCCCATTAGTTGGTTTTCATCAGATGTCATCTTTTCCACTGGACACATGTAAGCATAGGAACGTGATACCACAGCAAGGTGAGTTTCTCAGCCATGCATCCTATTAAACATTAAGCTTCAGATGTAAAACAGCCTCATGCTTAGAATATGTAATTCTAATCTTTATTTTAGGTTAGACAATTACTCTTATTGCTTCTCTGTGAAACATCTCCCTTGTTTTAAATCAAGTTCATTTCGCTCAAATGAATGCTCTGCAGTTGCGGGAAATATAAGAAAGAATTAGCAGTTGTTTTGTAGGAATCTTGGAAGAAACATCCTGCAGGTCCTTTGAAACTGTCGCACAGAAAAGGCTGGGGTGAAGGGTGGGGGGGAGAAACAACAGAAAAGAAGTCCATAAGGAGCTATGTTCATGCTCACATACGATGCAAGGTATTTTGGCTATTTCAAGACACAGGGAGGGCAAGGATCAGGTCTAGCAAACAGAGCTAGAATTAGCTGGAAAAAAACACCCAAACACTACATACAGCATTTGGAGAAACAACAGAAACACAATTGCCAAATACGATAATGTAGAAATAGAAGGCACAGACTGCCATCAGCTATCCCTTTAAATCCAAGGAGTGGAAGATCTGGATTTGACTGCAGCTACAATTCGTGAGCCAAGTCAGGGCCAGTGCTTCGATTCAGTTCTAACAAAACCAAATTAATTCACTCCCATGACACCTGAGCACCAAAGAACAGAAGTCTTGAGATTATCTGTTCTCATGAGGTGACTCAATCAAGTACAGAAGACTTCCTTGATCTAGAACTTACACAGATTCCTCCCCAATTAACATTTCCTACTGCAAAAATTAATTGCTACTGCCACTGAGGAGGCATGAGACATCTGTGACTATCCTGAGAGCACTTTTGCAATATCATACCAATTATGTTAAGGCTCCTGTGACCCAAATGGTGGTAATACATAGCAGACATTCTATAACAGAATTATATAGAATCAGGGGAAGAAAAAAAAAACCAATACACATCAAATTACGGTTCCCAGTCTTTGCTGCATTTGCAATTAATGCTAATTATGTCCACTGTCAAGCTGTCATTTTATATTAGAAGTTAATTTTCCCGCTATCGATCCTCTCTCTGCTTATTCTTTTTCTCTTTCTTCAGCTGCTAGGATTTTGGAAAAGCAATAACAAATGAACCTATAGCAAAGGACTTGAAGTCCCTAATCAATTTTGCACACATTCCTTCCATAACCATCAACTAGACTGACTTCTACAGCCTCATGCAAATTTTCAGTAAAGCTGCCATGCGTTTGAATAATGAGTCGCTGTTTAAGGATAAAAAATAAAAAAGTCATTTTGTTTCCATGTTGTAAAAGGAAGTTAAAATTAAATAAAGGTACTTCACAGCATAGGTGTATATTATATAGCATTTTCTGTACAGAACACACCTGGTGTGTTCTTGTTTTGTGAAAACAAAGTCAGACAAGGACAGAAATATGGCTCACAAGTCAGGCATTAGATTTTGGTCAAGAACTCATTAAATCCACCATAAAGGATAAATTGTTACACAAACAGAAAAGGAAAAAGGATTGTGATGAGTGCAGTTGCCCCCAGGGCATTCAAGCTACATTCTAAGCTTATTAACAGGTCTCGTCAGTATGGATACTCCTGAAAGTTAAGAGCCATACATACAGCCTTTCCACTGACCTTTTCAAATACAATATTCTTTCCCCAAGATGTACTTTCTTTGCACTTCTCCAAGCTGGTTTTGGCTGAGAGATAGCATGATAAAGAGTAGACCAAAGTATGTGTAAGCCCCAAGCACGTAAGATCTTCCTGGCCTGCAGTGATAGGACCCCCTCTCCTGGAGAAACAGACCCACTTTCCCTGCTCCACCAGTTTAGGAATAGGAAATCAGTGATATTCCTCAGGTCTGGAGTCAAACAGCCACAGCGAATCTCAATATAATGACAATAACTAGGAATGTTTCTCCTTGATATACATAAGATTCTTCCTAGGACTGCAAAGACACTGTTAGTAGTCCTCAGAAAAATCACTCGTTCCCATTTAAACCATTAACAGTATTAGGCTGTATTAGAAGCACAGCAGAAGAGAAGAATCTCTAGAGGAAATCAGTCATTAAATGAATTGACTCAAATTCAGATCTTCCACAAGAGGGATCTCGTTGGTTGGCCAACTCCCTACATTTCCAAATACGTCACTGTGAACCTGGCAGCCTATCACCCCAACACACAGAGTGGTTTCTTACACAAGCATTAACAGAACACTGAATTACTTTAAGGAAGGAGGGAGATTTACATTAATACCTAACATACATTAAAGTCCTGATTAAACGCAGCAGTTGCCTTCCAGTCACTTCAAATGGTTCCTCATTCGATTACAGTTTGGAGTTTATTAAATAAATAAATAAAGCTCTCAGCATTTCCTTGTGTACGTGCTAGCCTAAGAATGAGTGGTTTTAGTCTATAAACAGTAAGAATAGAGCTTAATCATATGATATTGCTGGTGCAAGAATCAGAGATGCAAATTAAATATAACCATGTCAAAGATGCTCCTGTAGCATGGACTTTATAGCATCAATCCAACACGAGGGGGAATCGCTGAGGCGCTGGTGAGGATCAGGCAAACAAGGCTTTTTCCTTTCACTGTCCAGTAAAAAGCACTTTGTCCCGCTCATTTTGGTGAAAGAGTCATCACTCAGAGTACACACGCTGGCATTAGGGCAGTGGGGTCTGTCAGTCTCACGACTAAAAATACCAATACTTATATTAAAAAAGGTGATCATACATGGGGAACTCAAATTGTCACTCTTATCATGCAAGCTGGAATAATGGAGCAAACCACTATCAGTCTAGGGCAACAGGAAAATTTGAGTTCCACACAAGAATTTAATGCAGTCTGTAATGTTTCACATCCAGCATAAAGCCAAAACTCCAGCTATAGATGTTGGAAGTGCTGTGCATCACTGTTAGAGTAGCGTCCAATTCATAAATCCCTACCCACAGAACAGCAAACACTCACTTAAAAAGGAAGTAATGCAAATCTCTTAACTCTGCTGCACCTTATAAATTACAAACTGGCTTCTTGAGCAGAAATCTTAAAAAAAAAACCTGTAAAAATCTGGTAAAGCCAACAGCCTTTCAGCAATCCACCATACAGATCAGCCCTCTTACACCACGACCTGCAGGATGATAGATACTGGGTAATGCCTGCATTTACAAAAACACTGAGAGATGGCGCACACTTGACATCACCCAACTGCAGATCATCTCTTTTTTCACTGCCTTTTCCCAAACAGAGAATCAAAGCCTTTTTATTCAAGACGATTGTGCAATAGGAGCACATTCTTTCAGAGCTAACACACACCTGAGCAGCAAACAGAACACAGCAATTGCTCCTTAATGAGCAGCACGGATTCTCTGTTCAATCAGACTTTTTTGCTGATCTGCTTTTACAAGGAGAGTCGCCCTAGGCTCCAGGACACTGGATTGATGTATATATATACTGATCATATCTACACTGTATTTAAGTTTCAGCAAAACACACAATTAAGCATTAAAATTTCGCATTCTAAAAAAGTTAACTCATCAACCCACCTGGTAAAAAGTCTCTCTTCAAATAGTATCTGATTTCTGCTGTGTTTTATCCTGAGGAATCCTTAAGGGGCTTAGAAAAATGCAACAAAGCACTGTGTAAGTTATATACATTATATGATCCTTTACCTCTCGGATGAACTCTAGCACCCGTTTGACGCTGAGCAGCGTAGCTGCACAGCAGGCTACAGCTTGAGGCAGAACAGCTTTGTGTATTAAAACTGCAGGTGGAGTTCAGAGCCAATGTAACTGCAAAGTCTGGAATTTCATCAGAACACTAAGGTTGAAATTCCTTTCACTACTTCTTCTAAAAGTCCGTAGAGCTTGAATTAATAAAGAGGTTTCCCTCTAGCCATTCTTATTTTGAATTGACACTTCACTTCACTCCACCGGCAATTTCAGCTGCCAGCAGAACCACAGAGGAATGATTCTCAGTTAGCGCTTCCCGACAGACAATATGTGTTGGAATGAGTTCAGGATTTTCAGTCAGGGTGCAGGCGAGCCCTCTCAAAGTTTAGTTCACAGCTGTGAAGGGGCCATGCTTATCTGCCCATACTGTTAGCATCCATCAGGTGGATGGCATGTGTCATTTTCTGATGCAAATACCATGTTAACACTTCCAGCAAGATTTGTTTGAAATTGCTTCTTCTCTTGATACCAAGAAAGCAGACTGCCATGGCAAAAAAAATAGTTTTGAATTACCCACCTGCTCTCCCTACAGACACTCTTCAGAGCAGATCAGCCATCTGAGACTGCAAGTATGAATCTGGAAATGCTTAGCTGCACTGCCTGTATAGACACGTGTCTACTGATGGAGAACAACAAAGGAAAAAGTAGGGTCAGGATTTGATAAGCCTGGTGTCTGTGCATTTTTATCTCATCTCTGATCAACTTTAGCGTCTTCAGAACACGCTTTAAGTTTCCCTACCGGTGAGGCAATTGGAGGATCTCTTTCCTTTGCCTGGTCACATATTGTCACAGAATCTGTAGAACTTGGCAATGTCTACATTCCTATCAAATGTTGTTGAAATCAACCCAGGTTCAAAAGTTACCAAGAAGAGATCTCTCCCCAAACCAATGCCAGCTGTGACCACAAAAAAAAAAGCCCACAAACAAACCTCACTTCTGTGTCAAAATCCTACCAACAGACCAGATTCAGTCAAGTACCAGATTAAAGTACCGAAGCTTAATGTTCTTTTCTTCCATACTTCAAACAAGTAGGTGATTTATGGAGCTGGCCTGCCAGGGTAACAGCAGCATATCGGCATTCCGTCTGATAGAGGAAAATTCTTTAATAGCAGAGACAGCTGCTAAAAGTGTTCAATAAGAGGCACCTAGCTCTCCTCCAGTGACCAAAGTAATTTTCCTTTCCTAACATATCAAGAAGGTAATGACCAGTGTCTTTGCCTAGCTCTGTGCAGATAAACCACACACCTCCCAGTAGTTTTGATAGCAATTAAATTGATAAAGGCTGAAACAGCTTGAAAACTTAGATCAATATTTAACAGGACAGACTGTAATCTCCTCTTGCAGAGTAGTGTTTTCATTGGAAAATGAATTCCTACGGGGAACATGGCTGGAAAATCACATAAAGAAATTTTTTAAATTCACATTTAGGAAGGCTTGAGGAAAGAGAACAATACACGCAAAGTGTACCATTCAAGTCTGATCCTGACTTGACAGATTTGAGAGCTGGAGATAAAGCTTTTTTCCTCATGTACTTATTTATGATAAACCTCTAATAAAATTTGTATTTGCATGCAGACGCACAAACAAATGCACATGAACTCACAGGCATCATTTGGATTCTGGAAAAGCCAAACGTTGCAACAAGTTTAAACAAGAAGTTTAAAATATGAAGTTTTAAAATTTCTAAAAATACCAGATCAGAGATGCAATGAGCCTTCTAAATTCTGTGTCTGGAAAAGAAGCCCCCATAAACACGCCAATATTTTGAAGTTGCCTGAGCTGTCACTGATTTAACAGAAAAATATTTCAGGTTCTTTAGAGAGAAAATGGGGAGGTGGGAAGGAAGTAACCAAAGTGTACAAGTTAAGATTTTTCCCTGAGGAGGTTTTTGGCAGGAACATAGGAATGAAATCTACATTTGCACACTCCGGTGGGAACTGAGAGAAACCCCAGCCCTGCCGAATTGCCAAATTCTGTGGCTTCGCTTTGACGGATGAGAAGTCATCATACAGCTAGCTGTACATGACTTGAAGACCTCATCCTTTGAATTAGGATGAAACTACAGCCATGTTTCATCCTATCTGTGTTCGTTATTTAAAAACACATAGGACTGAGAAAACATGGCCTGGATTCTGCACTGATGAAACAAAATGTCATTTTAAAAAGAAACTAAAGCAACACTGCATCTCCTATTCCAGAGCACTAGGTAAATTGCTCATAGTATATTTAGAATAGAAAGTATTCACAATTAACCATTTATTAACTCATCACCTTTCCATCCACAAATTAACAACAATCCAACTTCACATTTTAATTTGAAGTGCAGCATCCAGAAGTACTCAAAGGGATTCCATAAGGTGTTTCAGTTTTGAGCTTTTATGCAAACTGTTCCCTGCACTGCCATTTCCAGTTCTCAATATCTGACATTCTGTAGGTTTCTCATCTCATTCACATGCTATTGATGTTTCTAAACACTGATCAGACAGGTTCCAAGCCCTCCATAAACTACCAAAATACCTTCATGATGGCCAAATGATGGATGAAATCCATACCCATATTTATAGGGAAACACACATTTGTGCAAAAGCTGATGCCCTTCTTACAAAGTGTGCCAGTGTTGGCTTTCTCTATAGATACAGCATAAATACTCTCAAGCAATTAAAAAAAATTGTTTGAAGCTGAGGTACAACATCAGTACAGGACATGAACTCAACCTGCGTCCAGATTTTTTGGATGAAGCAAAAGGTTGCTTGGGGTGGTGTTCAAGTTACCCGGAGGAAATCCCTTCTGGGGGATAATCCCTGGTTTGTACATTTCATCACAAATTATTGCTGCTAAAATTTTGCTTGCACAGCGAGTGTACAGACACAAACACACAGGACTGTAAATACAACAGAAGGGAACATGCATCTTAGTCCATCATTCACTCACGCAATTGCATTCCATCATTTCTTTACTGTCACAACTTAAATGCCAGCAACTTTTTCATATTCTTTATGAAGACATTATATTCCTACCATTTTCACACCTAAAAATTAAACCCTGGTTGACCCTAGCTGATAATGTTTTTTGGCAAAGCTGTGCCAACCCCTGCAATGGTACTCGAACTCCCGTGCCAATTTCAGAGTGATGCTCAAAGCGCTGGCGAAGGAGAGGAGAGGTGGGAGCAGACCAGACCATTATCTGCCACCCATGGCAGCTGGCAGCAGCTTTTTCCAGTGCCCACAAAACATCAGAGAATGACAGAAACAAAAAGGAGAGCAGCTACAAAAATAAGAAGGACCAAATCAGCTGGATTTTAACAGCATCACCAGCAGGAGAGCAGCAGTAGGAACGCAGCTGGTGAAGATGCAGGGCTAGATCCCCAGCAGCCGCTGCAAATCAACTCCAATGGCTACAGCACAGGGTCAGAGTGGAACAGCATGGAAACTGCCCTGCCCAAGTGCTACCAAGGACACAGAAATGCCGTTTTGTTTTCCCTCCTGCCACACGCTTCCATGATCTGCAGTAACTTTCCCTCCTAGCAGGCTGCTGGCCCAACAGACAGAAGTTAAAATCTGCATCCGGACAGAGCGCTGCGCAAAAATGAAGAATGGCAAGCAGTCAGTCCTTCATCAAAAGGCAGGATTCCATCAAATCCTGCAGCTTCACATGGATATCGGGACACGGGGACACTGCTGTGACAATTAACTCCCATTCTACGCCGGTCAGAACAAGCACTGTCAGACACAGCACAGATGCACAACAAGCCCTTACGGTTAATGAGGCCCTGTCCATCTCTGTGTTTGAGCTGGCTGCCTTCTTCCTTATGACCACCGCTTCAGAGCGTGACTGGCTGCTTCCAGTCCCCTATTAAAAGCAAAAAATATTTTTATCACTCTTCTGCAAGCTGATGCATTTCAGTCGTCTTTCTCACCAGAAACACAATTACCACAGCGCAAACTGGAGAAGTTAATAATTTACAGGTCAAACTTTCCACAAACTGACTTAACTGTGGGTTTCCATCTCAAGTGTTAGGAACACAGCTGAGAGCACAGTAATTGCTGACAAATGTCACCTTACATCACCTCTGTCACATAGCAATGGACATCATTTAAACCCCTATGGAAGGGGTTTAAGCAAGAAGATGCCTCTCAGGCACTTGGGACAGGAATAAGGACCCACTCAAGACATTATTGTTGGCCCCTTGACAGCTAGCAATGTCAGTAGCCATTAATTATCCTTCTGACACCTTAACCACGCATGGATGAATGTTGCAGAAAAGCACCACAGCTTGTTATTTATAAAGGTTTGGTTTGTTGGGCTTTTTTTTGATGAAAGAGGCACTGAATTGGTCAAAAGCCTTTTATAACTAGCATTGCCAAAGGAGAACGTGAAGTATGTGACCAGTTCAAAAAGGAGAAGGAAATTAGCAACCAGCAGGCCAATATCAGTTCATCACAAATAGGCTCGCTTCCCTCTGTTGCTCACCATTTTTGGGGCAGCCAGACCTTTTTAAAGAAGAAACACTTTTATCAGTATTACAGTTATTCTTCCCATCATCTGAATCTGCAGAATCCCTTTCTAGATCACTCTGTTTCTGGTGCCAAACCCAGTGGCCCTACAGAGGCAGCATTGCTGCAGCTCTGCCTACCCAGATCCAGCCAGCGGCAAGACAGCGCTCAGTCCATCGAGTGGCTGGTCCTGGGCCCTTCAACCTCCCAGTGATCTCGCACACCGTGTGTACATGCCATCACCCACCCGCACGCACCACAGATACCCCGTAACTGGCCTTGGACATTCAGCCTGTCCCGGAGCTGGCCCTGGATCTCCAGTCTGCAGGCCAGTGTGCTCGGAAGAACTGCCTGTTCGTACCCGCCCCAGGGAACCTGCATGCAAGAATTTGCAGCAGAGGTCACATTTTCTATTGCTGTTACCTATTTTTCTTCTTTTATCTGGTGTGTCCTGCTTCGCAAGGACCTTCAACAGCAACAGCTTCAGCTCACAAACTTTTCCTACCCACATTCTCCAATGACCATTTCTCAACAGCATCTTAAAGACTGACAAACAGGTACATAATTTTTTCCACTACCATAAAAACTATTCTTAGAATGAGATCTGGACTGCTTTACATTTCAAATGCCATCACTCTTTCGCCACTTTTTCACTTTCAGTAGAAGAAACTGTCAATGATGATTTTTGCCAGGGTATCCTAAACGAATAGCTTAAGAGTCGTTCTGAACCACTTTGGAAAAATGTCTGTCCAGGACTTTTGGAAACAAAGGGCTTAATGGTCATTTGTCTTCAGTCTAAAAGAAATTTGCAAAGTTCAGAGCCTGTCATATCCCAGCTACTTGAATAATGGCATTGTACACACATGTGGCATAGCTCCTTTCAAGTGGAAAAGCAGAGGAAACCAAACCACAAGGCAAGTAAACTGCCCGAGACCAAAGCAGCAAACTGACAGGGAAACACTCTGCTTTGGAGTTCTGTATACCATGGGCTTTACTGACTTCACCACTTGCTCTGCTGAAAAGAGCAGGACTGCATTTGGTACAGAGGACAGCAAAGCTGCAGTCACCTGGAGAATACACCTGTTTTCAGCAACATGAACGACTTGGTTCAAAATAACCACCACAGTTATCATTATTCCTCCTTCACCACACAAGGTCTGAGCATCTTCTGTACATCACCATTCACTTAAACCATGAAGGAAGAGGCCTTTTTTTCAGACTGCAGGATTAAATCCATCTCCAACTTACTTGCTTTTAACTCTACTTTTCCATCATGTCACAGCTTCAGAGCAAAGGCATGGGTTTTTCCCCCGTTTAATTCATGCAAAACCATTTTTGTACAACAAGCAAACGGCCACGAGAGGGCATCCTATTTCTGTCTTCAAATCCCCGACTCTCAGTGTTTTCAAACAGACCCTTCTTCTGTGCTACTTTGCACCCGAGTATTTTGCATTTAGATGCCTTCTCAGCCACTCCCAAATACAAAACCAGGGTATAACAACTCTTCCTAATGTTTAAGGGTCATCTGAAACTGAAGTTATTACAGCTATCAGAACTGAAACAAACAGAGGAGGGGAGAAAAAGGAAAAAAGAGAGACTGCACATCAGCACTGCACTGAAAATTAGGCTGAATTTTATGAGAACATACCGCACGCATTTCACTCGAGCTGCAAGTACTCCACGTGTTTAAACATCAGTTTCTAAATCCTGTGTTTAGCAAACAAAACATCCCACATCAATTTCAAGGAAACAAGGCCATCTCAAACAGGATTCCTTAAAGCAGAAGCTTTAATTTCTGCTCTATTGGGTTAAACCATGCAACTGCTCAAGCCAGTGCTTCCTAGTTGGTAGGTCTGATTTATCAATCCGTGCCCACAGAAAGACTATTCATCAATTCCAGGATAAATAAATTCCCATCAATTCGTCTTTCCATTGTCCAGGTAGTTAAAATTAGGACCTTAGTCCAAATATAAATCCTTTCTCAATTGCCAGCTGAATCATAAATTAGGTCAAACTTTAAGACCTAATAATTAATCAAGTTTGATAATGCTGTTTGCTTATCACTTTGTCTCCACAGCCAAGCCAGAGGTTTGCGAGAAGGATCTCAGTCCTGCAGCTCTTTCTTTTAGTTCTTCCAGTGACACTGGAGATGTATCAAGTTGGTTTTTTTGTGTGGTGTTTTTTGTTTGTTTGTTTTGGGTTTTTTTTTACCTCAGAGATTTACTAAGTCCCATCCACCGACCCTCACACATACAGCTAAGCAGGTGCTCACAACACGGTAAGTTAGTTGGTGTTTGCACTGACGGCTACAGGAAAAAAGGGAAATTACGTACAACAAAAATATGAAAAGACAGGAAAATATACCTTTTGGTGTTACTGATCTACATCTTCAGCTATCTAAATAATTTGAAGAATCTGGCCCTTCTGTACTTTTGAAAATTTTGCTCCAGATTTTCCTTAATTCCCCAATCCAGGTTTCTGACCACTGCCCTGACCATAGCAGAAGGCCATTTTGTCAGGGACAGCAATCAGTGCTCTTTATCATGCCCAGTGCAAGAGACATGGAGCTACTGGAGAGTCCCCACGAAGGGCCATGATGATTAAGGGACAGGAGTCTCTCACGTGAGGAAAGGCTGAGAGAGCTGGGACTGTTTAGCCCGGAGAAGAAAAAGCTCAGAGGGAATCTCATCAATAACTATCTGAAGGGAGGGTGTAAAGAAGAGAAAACATTGAAGTGGTGCCCAGTGACAGGACAAGAAGCAGCATGCACAAACTGAAACACAGGAAGTTCCACCTGAACATAAAGGAAACTTTTTAACTTTTTTTTTTTTTTTTTTTTTAAGTTTACTGGGAGAGTGACTCAGTACTGGCACAGGTTGCCAAGGGAGGTTGTGGAGCCTCCACCCTTGGAGAGATTCTAAAGCTGTCCAGAGAACAGAGATACTGCAGTAATATAAAGGTATTAATTCTTTTTGGAGCTCTAGAGAAGTTCTGTAACAGCAAAGTATACATATGTTTAAAGTGAACAAACCATAAGGATACAACACAATGACCTGCACTTTCCCTAGAAAGAGAAGTTACTTACCTGTTGATTTTCATGTAACCTTGTTTTGTATTTGTTACGGCCCAGAGCCATAGCAGGTTTGTGATTCCCTTGGATTAGATTAAGGTGAAACTACACCAAACGATTGATTTAGGATTTTATTTAACATTTGGAGGAACGACTTCACTTTGGAAACTTGGAAGGCATAAAGGGGGCTGATAGCCAGGGCTCTTATCAGGATATTTCTAAGAAGGAAAAGGAAAACAGAAAAGAGACACGGGAAAAGAGGGAAAGAGATATCACCACCCTTGGATCCAGCGACGACGACGACAGGCGGGCGGGCAGCTCCTCCGGTGGGTGTCGGGCGGCCAAGATAGTGTCCCGGTGGGGGGCTCCCACGCGGCTCCCTCAGGCCGTGTTTTATAGTCTCATCCCCGCCTCCAGTTCTGCCCCTTGAAGGGTCTGGTTCCAGAAAGTTCCGAGTCCTCTACACAGGCGCTAAATGTGAGGAGTGGCCCCCTCCTCAGACGGCCGCTGTGCGACCCCGGCCACAGTTGGCAAGTGGTTAACAGGGGCCTGGGGAGCTGCCACCCCCATGCGGCCTCCCCCTCCCCTGGGCAGACTGCATCCGGCGCCACAGCCACAACAACGCTTGAGACATTAACTCTTTCAGTCCCTAACAGTATTCAAAGGAAGGACAGAAACATTCCAGAGCAGAAATTACCAGAAACAGTCCAAATAACACAGCCCTGATCACACAAACTGTTACAGACTAGATGCTAGAAGCAAAACTGACAAAGATGAGACATCAACTATTAAGTTGTCGTGGTTTAGCCCCACTCAGCAGCTAAAATACCACACAGTCACCGACTCCTTCGCTGCACAGTGGAACAAGGAGGAGAATTGGTAAAAATTAGAAGGCAAAACTTATGGTTTCAGATTAAAAAAAAAAAAAACACTTTAACAGGACAACAGAGAAAAAGAAAACAAATGGAAAAGAAACAACAACAACAAAAAAACCCTCCCATAACAGAAAATATTTAAGCACTTACTTTACAGTACAACAGCTCAAGGCGAATCCCAATGCCCAGCTCCCTCCAGAGCACCCAAACCTCCTGCTCCGGACCCTCCTCACTTATATACTGAGCCTGGTGTCCCACGGGGTGGAACAGCCCTTGGGCCAATTTGGGTAACCGGTCCCAGCTGGTGGGCAATCAGTAACCCACCCCAGCCACAGGAGCCTCCAGCTCCAGCTCCTCTCCCAGCTCCGGTGAGAATTAACTCTGTCCTAACCAGCACCAGGACATAAGTGCACTGCTGCTTTCACCTTGTCACATTCCTCTTTTCTTAGACATTTCTCTGTGCAAAAGGGTTACATCCAGCCTGCGCTCCTCCATTTATATACCGTACATGTGTGTGTTCTTTACAAGTCACTTAGCATGACCCTGGAGGATGACAATACTTCATATTCACCATTATCACCATTATTAGGGACACCCTTCAACCAAGCAGCTTTGACTGACATTAGACATACAGAAAGGAAAAACTTCTGACACCTGGGTCAACCTGAGGAACTGCAGCTACTTATTCTGCTTTTGTTTAGTGAGGGGGAGCTACGGTGGCAGCTTCTTTAAGAAGCTTCCAGAAGTTTCCCTTTTGTTCAGTGGACTCGGCCGGGCCTAGGACAGACCCACTGCTGGCCAATGCTGAGCAAATTGGTGACAGAATGTTCCCTGATAACACCTCTGCGATAATGTATTCAAGAAGGGTAAAAATAATTTAAAAAAAAAAAACAAAACCAAAAACTGAAGCAGCAGAAACAAGGGGCAGAGAGGGGGAGGCATGAGCCTCATGGGCCTTGCAGGGACCATATAGGGGCTTCAGGGACCCTTTCCCGGGATCTAGAGGGGCTGCAGGGACCCTATAGAGGCTACAGAGACCGTTTCTTGGGGGCTTGAGGGGCTGCAGAGACCCTATAGGGGCTGCAGGGACCCTTGCCGGGGGCTCATGGGGAAGCAGGGACGCTATAGGGGATGAAGGGACCCTTTCCTGAGGTCTCGAAGGGCTGCAGGGATGCTATACGGGTTGCAGAAACCCTTGCCGTGGGCTCGAGGGGCTGCAGGGACCCCATATGGGCTGCAGGGACCCTTTCCCGGGGTCTCGAGGGGCTACAGGGACCCTATAGGGGCTGCAGAGCCCCTTCCCGTGGCCTTCAGAGGATGCAGAGAACCTATAGGGGCTACAGAGACACTGCCGGGGGCTCGAGGGGCTGCAGGGAACCTATAGGAGCTGCAGGGACCATTTCCCGGGTTCTCAAGAGGCTGCAGGGACCCTATGTGGGCTGCAGGGACCTTTGAACAGACTCGTGGGGAAGCAGGAACCCTACAGGTGCTGCAGGAACCCTTTCCCAGGGTCTCGAGGGGCTGCAGGGACCCTACAGAGGCTGCAGGGACCCTTTCCGGTGGTTTGGAGGGCCTACAGACACCCTAAACTTGCTGCACGGACCCTTGCCAGAGGTTCGAGGGGCTGCAGGGACTCTATAGGGGCTGGAGGGACCCCTGCCCAGAGTCTCAAGGAGCTGCAGGGACCCTATAGGGGCTGCACGGACCCTTTTCCGGAGTCTCGAGGAGCTGCAGGAATCCTATAGGGGCTGCAGGGACACTTGCTGGAACCTCGACGGGCTGAAGCGACCCTATAGGGGCTGCAGGGACAATTTTTCGGGGTCTCGTGAGGCTGCAGGGACCCTATAGGGGCTGCAGGGACCCTTGCCAGAGGCTCGTGGGGAAACAGGGACCCTATATGGGCTGCAGGGATACTTTCCCATGGTGTCGAGGGGCTGCAGGGACCTTATCCTGGGGTGTCGAGGGGCTGCAGAGACTCTATAGGGGCCGAAGGGACCCTATAGGGGCTGCAGGGACACTTCCCAAAAGCTGAAGAGGCTGCAGGGACCAAAAAGGAACTGCAGGGACACTTTACTGGGGGCTCGAGAGGCTGCAGGGACCCTTTCCCAGGGTCTCGTGGTGCTGAAGGGACCCTATAGGGGATGCAGGGACCCTATAGGGGCTGCAGGGACCCTTTTCCGGGGTTCTCGTGGGGCTTCAGGGACGCTATAGGGACGGAGGGACACTTACCAAAAGCTGGAGGGGCTGCAGGGACCCTAAAGGGGATGGAGGAACCCTTGCCGCAAGCACGAGAGGCTGCAGGGACCCTATAGGGGCTACAGGGACCCTTTCCCGGGGTCTTGAGGGCATGCAGGGACCCTATAGGTGCTGGAGAGACAATTGCTAGAGGCTCGTGCGGCTGCAGGGACCCTATATGGGCTGCAGGGACCCTTTCCAGCGGTCTCATGAGGTGCAGAGAACCTACAGTGGCTGCAGGAACCCTTTCCCGGGGTCTCGACGGGCTGCAGAGATTCTAAAGGGGCTGAAGGAACACTTGACGGGGTCTCGAGGGGCTGCAGGGACAATATAGGGGTTGTAGGGACCCTTTCCCGGGGTGCCGAGGGGCTGCAGGGACCCTATACGGGCTAAACGGACACTTGCAGGGGGCGCAAGGAGCTGCAGGAACCCTATAGCGGCTTCAGGGACCCTTGCCGGGGGCTCGTGGTGCTGCAATGACCCTATAGGGGCTGCAGGGACCCTTTCCCGCGGTCTCGTGGGGCTGCAGGGACTCTATAGCAGCTGAAGGGACACTTGACGGGGTCTCGAGGGGCTGCAGGGACAATATAGGGGCTGCAGGGACCCTTTCCCTGGGTCTTGTGAGGCTGCAGGGAGCCTATAGGGGCTGCAGGG
>JAAGAY010007317.1:0-12347 GCA_011801015.1 Ardeotis arabs
CATAAGCAGTTGCCAGCATAAGCAGTTACAGTTACCAGCACAAGCAGTAACAGTTCCTAGCATAAGCAGTTACCAGAGTATTGTTTTCCCTTTGTGAGAGTCTTACCAACCCGACTAAGCCAGAGACACCGCCGAGCAGGAGGATGATGATCAGCGGGGTCAGAGCAGAGAAGGGAGGTAGGCGCAGCACCTTCAGGGCGTTCCCTGTTGTTCGTAGAGTGTGCTCTGAGTCCTTTCTCTCTCCTCTGCTCCGAGCCACCTCTGTCTACACCCTCAGCAGATTCAGTGGAAGAGTACTGACCAGGTGTTGATGCACGCGTGACCAGCGTGCCCTGCTGGCTAACAGCGGTTCCTGGATAGCAGCAACATCCTGCTCAATAACAACCCTCCTAGCTCCCCTCTCTGAGATAACAACCCTCCTAGCTCCCCTCTCCAAGGTCGCATTCTCACAGCTATGTGCAGCTTGTAATTTCCCACAGTGGCCCTACACAGACCACCACTGAAATCCATCACACAACACTCTACAAGTTCTGCTACCTTCAGAGAAGAATGAAGATACTCAGCATCTCTAAGGATCAGGCTTCACTTGCTCAACCAAATCTGCCATATGCAATGGCATCTTAGTTTGAAGTCTCTATCTGAAAATTTGTGACAAAAAGCCCATTGTTCCACCTGTTGAAACGTTTTAGCTTGTTGTGGCATTTATCCAGAATAAAACAGAGCTGCTAACATCATTCTTACTGGAAGGACACCACTAAATCTTCTCCCTCACTTTCATCATAGACACACAAATAGAAGCAGGCAAAGCAAAGAGGAACTCACGAGAATTTAAAACAGGTTCAGGAGGTCCACATGATTCTATGAAAGCTCGGCTGTGCCTTTCCCTAGGTATCTGTCAGATCTCTCTACCATGGAAGATATTTCATTGGGACTGTGAAAACTATAGCTTTGCAAAATGAATATGTGTGTATTTTGATGTATTGATAAAGCCAGATTGAGTGATATGAAGACTTGGGAGTCATTTGAGAGAGACCTTCAGGATGGATACCAAGGGGTAGCAGGAATGGCGCAATACGTATAAAAGGGAAGTATGTACTCCTTGGTACCAGACTGTGGGGTGCACAGGACAGCATTACAGATTCTCTCTTCTGTAATAGGCCACTAGCCAAACTCTTCCCAGATAAAACTCAGGATATTCTTCTGGTAGGAAGAGCTACCTGACTGGAAAAGAAGAGTACAGTGGATGCTTTATCCATTATCATTCCATTGTGAACACTTAAAGGCAAGATATTTGAGGATTAGTAAGGGAGTGATATGTTACAGTGGATTCTAAAATCTTCCTTGGAGTTCCTTGAGCCCTGGCAGGTGTGGTCCTTTCCTGATCCCCCTCGGATTGCTGAGAACACTGAACAGCACTGCTGCCCGCTATGGGCCAATTCCCACAGTCTCCTCTGGCATACTGACTACCATTGGGTACCAAGATGAATACAACAGCATGGACAAAAGAACAGAGTGCTGTCTCTAAGGACATGTCATGGGCAAGGCAGAGAAAGCTAAAGAAAATAGAAGGAAAGCCTGAATAACTGCAAAAACACAGAAGTTGAAGGAAATTGCATTTGGCAATTGCATCATGGAAATTCACTGGAGTCTGTGTAAACATTGACCAGAGAATGGTGGATAACCTAGATTAACCCATTGTGAGTAAGACTCATTTTAAATACATTTTTGTATGTATAAGAAGATTATTCAAATGAACAGTGAAGATATTCAGTTTGTAATCATGCACATTTGTATTTTATTTGTAAAGATGAAAAAATAAAACCCAAACAGAAAGCCCAACAATGTATGAGAAAAAACTGGGAAGACACTTAGTGGTATAATCCATGTTTCAGTTCAACTGAACAATTGCTTTCTTTTAGGTAACAGATTTTTACTGTTAATAAAAAAGGTATACCTCAGTTAATGGCAAGGACAGGGCCGGAACCACAGACAGCAGTGCTTTGACTTCAGATAAACACCTTTTAGCCATTTCCTAATGGTACAAAACAAGAAAAAAACTGATGTTGTACTGTCAGTTTCCTCTGATAAGCTAACAGGCTTATCCAAGGCCAGGCTGGATGGGGCTCTGAGCAACCTGATCTAGTGGGGGATGTCCCTGCTCCTTGCAGGGGGGTTGGACTAGATGACCTTTGAAGGTCCCTTCCAACCCTAACCATTCTATGATTCTATGAACAGATGGCTTAGGTTTAGAAAAACTTTCAGAACAATCAAGTTTTAGGTTATTCTAATTGAATTCACAGCAAAATAAACCTTAGCTGATGAATATAAATTTTCTGCAACACAAATATTTGTGTTAGCTGTACAAACACAAGTGCCCAAACCTTGCAGTTTCTACTGAGGCAAAATTGCCCCTGCTCTGGTATGAAATCCAGTGAGCGAGCAAACTTTTGCTATGTGTTTACTGAAGACATTACAAACAAACATTCTGACAGGATGACATTTATACATGTATAATGCATGGCATGTTAATCTTATTAGTATTCCAAACATTGTTTTTCCAATTACTGACACATATTAATGAAAGTTTGAACAAAACCCTTCAGGTAATCAGAAACACCCACTGAAGGACAGCTCTGTCTAGCCTCCTGAAAACACCGTGATTGGCCAAAACGTCGTTTGTTCTCCAAGCTGGTCAAAATACAGCCTCATAATAATGGCACAGTGCACAATTGTCACCATTTCACAGCATCCATCAGACAAAATGACAGCCTCTACATCATTAATCATTTCATATAATAGATATAAAGAGAATCCTGTCACATGATAAATGTCTCCCACTTTGAAAATAAACGTCTATTTTGCCTTGGCATTTATCAAGCAGCATTTATACTGTGGCAACATTCTATTCCAATGACATTATCTCAAAGAGACCACATTGAAAATTCTGAAATTACCTCTTTTGTATGTGTATGTGGGGGGAGTTATTTGGTTGCAGATCATATTCAGCCTTGCTAATGAAAAGAAAAGAGGAAGGTGGCACACAGGAAATGAAAATAAATTTACTGCCAGTTTTAGTCTTTTCTCAACAACGTTATTAGAAGGTTCTTATTTCAAAAACCATCACTACTCATTTTGCATTGAAGATGTGTAACTGATTTTTAAAAAGCACTTTTGGGTTGATCACCATGCTAATTTAACACTATGCCAAGCATTTTCAGATGTAGATTACTATAAATTAGGCATCAATTTTCAAATCTATGTACCTGAAGATGTAGCCTTTATTTTCAAGTGGAAGGTTGAAGATGTCTGATATTTTTGTAAAGTGACAAGCAATATATAAGGAAAAGAAAAAGTTAAATATTCAATTAAAAGTGAAAATATTTCAACATTTCTTGAAAGGAGTGAGAGAAGTTTAATCTTTTATGTCTGCCTTCCAAGTTACCTGTCATTTATTTCCCCAAAACAGACATCTTAAGTAAAAGACTGTCAGACATATTTAAGAGCAGAACTGTTTTCACTTACTTCAGTTTTTTCATCAAGATGCACTTTTGCAACATTCATTTTTGACTTTTTTGAAGGCATTATTTCCAAGGTTTTACTTTGTTCAAGAAAACTTGTAGGTTCGGAAGCTGCAGACAAGCTTTCAAAACTTTGCATCAACTTTTCAACTTGCTGCTTCAGATTAGATAATTCCTCCCGTAAAGAAATAATTCTGAAAGAACAAGAGATTTTTCATTATTGATGTTATAAAACAATACTTTTTGTTTCAATTTTATAATTAAACTGACTTAGCTTTTATTACATATTGATTAGGTTCTACGTTTCCTCTCATTTCAAGACTGATCTCCTAGTTTTACAAAAAGAAGTTTTCCATTCAAGGAAGTGGAAACCTGGGTGGCAGGGGCTGCAACTCTTCTTGGCCCATTATTTCTTCCCCTTCACCTGCTCAGCAGTTTCAAAAATTCTGTGGCTAGATGAATGACAAGGAAGAAATAATGAAAGACACCATAGGATGTAAAATGAAGGGCTGAGTCTGGGGCTACAGCTGAGAAAAATTCTTGCATGCTCAGAGTTGTAATATGACTTGAAGAAAGTAGGTGATCCAGAGAGAGAATGGGAATAACTAGTGGGATTGCCTCTTAGATTTTCTAGTGTTTTCTTATGTTGCTATGCCAGTGTAATATAATTAGCATCTGTTACTCAGTTCTTTAAGAAACAAAAATAAAATGCTAATGTACTGAAAAGGCATATGTTTGGTTGGGTTTAACGCTATGTACAACATCTTACAGTTTTTATAGTGAAAAATCTTTGAAAAGGGAAAATATATGCTTTTAAAGACTTACAGGTCTTTGATATTTTGCACTTTATTTTCTCTCATCCTGAATGTTTGATTGATCTTTAATATAGCATGAAATAACAGGATAAAGTCAGTGATTATTTACCTAGCCAACGGAATCCACAAGTGGCCTGAAAACACAGACATTGAACTGAAAATCTTGATGTTGCTAATCTTGACAGGCTTTGTATTATAAGCATAAAGCAGCAAAACCTGTGAAAGAGATGGAACAGGTAAGCTAGAATGCAGTGTGGTGTAGTAGACCTGAGCTATTTCAGTGATACTAGATTATAATAACTATCAAATACAGTGTACTGATGAAGACTTCAATAAGTGACTTTCAGAAAAAGGATGGAATGTGGCCTCATATGAATTTGTACTATACTCAGGTTTTAAAGCAATTTAATTATGGATATAATTTATACGGGTTTGAAAATTAATTATACCCTATAGAGTCACCATCAAAATCCCAGTCTTATCCTGATCCTGGTCAATCAATCCCACTTATGCTCACATCCAAAGTTCCAACTTCAGGTAGGCTGAACAGAGAGCTTTTACTGAATTTCCAAAGGCCTTATATAATTAGTTACATTTGCTATACAGCCTTTTGCGTGGCTGGCATCATACTAGGCTTAAGTCCATGAAGTGCACATAACTCGCCAATCTAATAAAGCTGTATCAATATAAGAGCACAAGAAAATGAAATAGAATGTTCTCATCTTTCTCTGAATTAATTTGCTATTATGATTGAAAATGTCTTTCCTAGTGGTAGCTGAATATTTTTACTATATATTAGTCATTTTCAAGAGTTGTCTCTAGATCTCTAATGATCTGTAAGGTCATGCTAATATAACTTGCAAAACTACATTGAAAAGTGCATTATTTGCACTAACTTCACAGGGCTTCTATCAGCTTACTAATAGAGATGAAAAGGGTCTGGTAGAAATTTTGACAGTGATCTGCTATGCCAAAAAGATTAGAGATTTTGGATTTCTATTGCAGTAGCAGAAATTTTGCCTACATGTTGTTCCCTTGTTTAAAAATAAAACAAATTCCATGTCCTGATCTCTTGCTTTCCTGCAACCCTCCAATCTCTCTCATCTTTCATGTTTAGTCTGATTTCTTAGGGAAATGAGGTTTACAAAATCCCATTTTCCCTGTATATGTGTATCTTTCCTTTTCCAATAGCCTCACACCAAACAGTATTGTTTCAACGTATTGGTCAGCAGTAACCGAACTTAACAGAGTGGAGGTCTTAAAGACAACAAGGATCTGCAAAAGCCATTAATACAACATGGCCTGGCAGCTCTATATTGTCAACAAATTCTTTTCATTGGCTTGCCATCAAAAAACTGTCAGGGAATTCTGTTTGTCCTGCATAGCAGGTTTGTGGCACAGTAAATACATAGCTCCCTGCTGTCCAGCTTGCCAGTCAGCATATGTATAATTCAATTAAAAAGCTGATCAGTCATAACAAAAATATTCATTGGAAATGAGACTTAATTTCTTTCCAATACCTAAGGACCTGCTTTGGTGTAGTTATACCTTAGTTTCTGTATCATTTGATGGCTTTGCCAGGGAAGGAATGTACCACTGAATGTTAATTTCCTTATTTGAAGCATTTGCTGCCCTGCTCTCCATCTGACTGTCGTCTTCTGTGATGACAGAAACCAGAGAAGATGTTCTCACATGTGATATCTCTGATGTGATTCCAGTAATTTCAAGAGACATCTGAAACACAAAATAAAATGTTAAATTGGATTTTTTTTCTAGTATAACATGCAAAATCTGTTGCAATCTAGTGTCTGCTAGAATGGGTATGACTTTCACTCCTGCACAAATATATGCTTATTTAGATAAACAGGTAATTTTAAAAAGTGTCCATTTTACCAAGTTAAGGCTTTTCAAAGTTCACATGATGAGACATTTCTAAAGGTAAAGCAAAGAATGTCTGGGCTGATCTAGAAACACCTACAGTAACAATGATTCTTACATTTGACTTATCTTCCTTATAGTGTTATTTTTTTTTGCTAAAAGATATTATTTGACATGCTGACCATAGAAAATTCAGTGCTGAAAAATTAATTTGTCTCCTGTACATCTTGATAATCAAAATAGTAATCTGAGTGCCAGACTAATGCTTTATTTATGTTTACCTATTTGTTTTCTCATTAGCTGTGCAACTAATAAAGGGTAATACCTACTGAAAATTCAGTCACTTAATTTGTGAGGATTTGTCATATGTCATATTTACTAAAATATTTACAGAACATTAGCAGGCTATTCATCAAAGAGCTACAGTTTAGACATCATTTACCAGGGAAGCAGTGGAGGAATACTGTCAAGGAGCATTAATTCAGGAGTAAAAGCCTTTTTAAAAATTGTAAAATATTTGATGTAAAGGCTCAACAGTACCATACCATTTCTACTTTTTAAAGTGTTATGCAGGTCTGCAAAGAACAGAGGAGGCCAAACAGTGACATTTGGGGGGGAATGCTGAAGCTATTTGAAAAGTTTGTTGGTGTCTCCATAATTGATTCCAAAATGTGCACACTGAAAACAGCTGCCTGGGGAGTTAGTTCTTTTTTAATTTTCAGTGTTCATCACTGAAAATAACTGGAGAATTCTACCCACTTTGTTTTCAGAAAATACAGCTCGTGACTGACATGTCAGTAAATCCAGGTCAGCAGAAGGTGTTTTTTTTCACAGTAACATAATCTTGCTTCATAAAGCCAGTTCCCATCCCACATCAAAATATAGTAGAAGTGAAGATAAAGATGAAGTCATGCATGCTGAAGTCATGCGTTCAAGCATATGGATATGCCTTCAGTGTGGCATGGGACAATTAACTGGAGATGATCCATGCCACATAGACTCTAAACACTGAGGAAGTGGTAACAGTGGTCATAACTCACTGTATGCAATGAGGTGTGCATGAATCACCCACCTACTACAAGGATCTTCTGTATTCAGGATCTTAGACTTTAGTTTTGGTAGTGAATCACCCACTGTCCTGCTAGCATGAAGAGGGAACAAAACTATGAGAAAACACATTTATGGAGGTGGGAAAAACCTAATTTATGCCGTGCCTCTGAACTAGAGCTGAGTGCTTGAGTGCACCCTCAGCAAGTTCGTCAACAACGCCAAGCTGTGTGGTACACTCAACATGCTGGAGGGAAGGGATGCCATCCAGAGGGACCTTGACAGGCTGCAGAGGTGGGCCCATGAGAAGCTCATGAAGTTCAACCTGGCCAAGTGCAAGGTCCTGCACGAGGGTTGGGGCAATCCCAGGCACAAATACAGGCTTCACAAGAACAGATTGAGAGCAGCCCTGAGGAGAAGGACTTGGGAGTGCTGGTGGATGAGAAGCTCAACATGAGCCGGGAATGCGCCCTTGCATCCCAGAAAGCCAACCGCATCCTGGGCTGCATCAAGAGGAGCGTGGCCAGCAGGTCGAGGGAGGTGATTTTGCCCCTCTACTCTGCTCTCATGAGACCCCACCTGGAGTACTGGGTCCAGCTCTGGATCCCCCAACATAAGAAGGATGTAGACCTGTTGGAGCGAGCCCAGAGGTAGGCCACAGAGATGATAAGAGTGCTGGAGCACCTCTTCTGTGAGGACAAGCTGAGGGAGTTGGGGCTATTCAGCCTGCAGAAGAGAAGGCTCTGGGGAGACCTTATAGCGAACTTCCAGTACCTAAAGGGGGCTAAAGATGGGAGAAAATCCCTAAAGATGGGAGAAACTTTTTAGCAGGGCCTGTCATGATAGGACAAGGGGTAATGGCTTTAAAACAGAAGGAGGTAGATTCAGACCAGAAGAAAATTTTTTACAGTGAAGGTGGTGGAACACTGGCACAGATTGCCCAGAGAGGTGGTAGGTGTCCCATCCCTGGAAACATTCAAGGCCAGGTTGGACGGGGCTCTAAGCAACCTGATCTGGTTGGAGATGTCCCTGCTCCTTGCAGGAGGGTTGGACTAGATGACCTTTAAAGGTCCCTTCCAACTCAAAATGTTCTGTGATTCTAGAAGTCCATTTTACAATATATATTTCTTTCTAAAATGCATAATGTTTTCTTTTTCACGGAACTGTATATTTATTATTTATATCATATTGAATCTTTTTGAGGAAGGATATTACAACTGTTCTTGTCAAACTGGAGGGTTGCTGTATTACACACATAAATATTTATCTGTTCAACTGTCTTAGTTAAGTGTTTCCAGTCCTACATACTATCATGGAGTGGGCAAAAAACAAGCGTGGAAAATGTAGCAGGGCACACAATTTTAATTACAGCCTTCTTAAGGTAATTCAGATTCTTTGTTCAGCAGAGCTGAAAAAAACTTCAAGAGTCAAAAACAGAATTACAAAGACACATGTAAGCAAAACAACCTTGTACATAAAAATAATGCTTTCAAAAATTGTATCTATTTGTTCTGTTAAAAATCCCAATATCAAATTACAGTAACATTTTAAAAATAACTTCTACAGCCTTCTGAATAGTTAAACCTTATAAAAATGTTGTGATAAAAATCAATGAAGCTTAGAATTTAAAAAAGTAAGAGCTCTATACTTGTTAGCTGTCTACAACAGTGAAACTAACACATGATTATGCAGCTTGCATCTGTCATGAACATGACAGTGAGCTCTGAAGCTTATTATGCTAGGACAGTGTAATACTAATTATGTCAAAAAAAGAGCAGACAGAGTAAAATAATTTTTGATATACGATGGCTGTTGTAAATGTCACATACCATATATTTACAATTTATTCAGTGGGACAGTCAGCTCTTTGTTGGAAAATGAGTAATGATATGCTGTCCAACACTGCAGAAAGTTCACCAACTCTAGAAGAGCTACTTTCTGAAAAGTATTTTAATTAATTTTTATAAGATAACAAGTTCCCATTCCTCAAGGCTCTCCTGTCTCCATCTAATACTGAATATTATAGGTAAAAAGTAAACCATAGAGAGTAACCTGTCATTTTAATTTTTTAGTATTAGGATAATCATTAATGTGAGAAGTAGGATGGAGAAACTTTGAAGACAATTATTTTTACATTGCATCTTCAAAGACTTTTACCACTCTATAGTCAATACCTGTGCCATGGTCAGCATAGAATCCAGAATTCCAGTTCAAGATTTCTCTGAGTAATATAATCTGAGCTGCCTACATTTGAAAGCTCAAATAGGCTGTTTGCAAGCCAGAGATTTGAAAAGATTTATTTTCTAGCCAGCTGATAATAAGTTAAAAAAATTGTCACAGAAGGCCTTCAACAAATTTTGATAAAATATAAATTATATATTTTTTGAAATTCATGTTTTTATTATAGACCAAATTAACAATACAGAGGCTTGTACATACAAATTACAAAGCAAACATCAGGAGATTTTTGGTGTGAAACATAGAGATCTACAAGATTAAAAGCCTCAGTCCTACCAAATAACACAACCAACTTAATTAACTAATAATGAAATATTTTTAAATATAATTCTGCTTAATATTCTCCGGTCTAAATACACTGGCCATAGGATAGATAGATAGATAGACAGAGATAATTTTTGCAGGAATTAATAACAAGGATATTTGCATTAGTTAACAATGTCCTTCACTGCTTGCACAGGATTTTGGGTTTGCACTGATCCTTTGCGTAATGAATTGCATTCTTCTATAGTTCTCTCAGAAATATCACCATTAGAACTAGCAAGATTGTAAGCAAAGTAAAATGCAAGTGTAATACATATTTTTGAAACATCAGTAAGAAAATAAGTACCTTTGAAGAATCAGTGGGCCTACCAAGTGGCAATTGTACATCATGTAGCTCTTCTGGGAAATTCCCAAGACAACACATTGAATATTCAAACAAATGGTTTTTAAGAAAGGAATGCATTTCTGCTATGCGTAGAACAATTCCTGTGTCAAAAACAGAGCTTAGGTGTCCATCTCTTGCAGAAAATGATCCAGGTCCTGAGTTAGGAGCATCTTTGAAAAGAGATTTTTCTTAGATCATAATTTGCCATTAAAAAGTAAAGTTTCTACAGCTACTAAATGTTGAAAATACAGTCAAATATGTAAATCAATCCAATATCAAATAAATGCATTTCCAACAATTATGCTGGTTGCCCTTAAATATTACTAGGTTCTGCTATTTGTATTGGAATTTTTCACTGGAGATCTCATAACAAAACAAGCTCTATCTAGACATTATAAAGTAGCATAAAATGAGAGGTGCAGTTTGGAGGTTTAAATACTTAAATTTAGATGTGCAGGCATGAGTATGTTCACTAGGTGTCTAAGCACCCACTAGAAAACACACATATTTATTCAGTACAGTCAAAAGAAGCTCTAAGAACTCTTAAGACCCTAATTTTGACAGCTAGTGGCTGACCAGCTAAGTCACTCCCTGGGCTCCATCACTGGTAAGTACAGCAGAGATACACATCTATCTACTTGTAGATACCTTACTGTCGTTATACTTCCTTGGTGAGGTAGATTACTTTAATTTGGTGCTGCAAGGAAAAAACTCAACCATCTCTGAAATTGTTATTTTCAGAATTGCTAAGTTTCACTCTAGGCAGCACCTATCTGTACAATCTAGTTCTATTCTCACCTATCAGGTGTATCTTGTGTATCTAGCAGCTGACCATTGGATACAGGTGCATAGTGTTAGGACCCTGAAATTAATTGATTATTCTGTTTGAAAGGTCCTGTCTATTACCATCTTTTGTTTACAGTGAAATGAACTAAGTATGTACATAACATCTAGGGTTTAGGTCAAAACACATTAAAAAATGCTCAGCCTTCCCATCTACGCTACACTCAGTTCTCAGGAACAGGCCCCCAAACTGAACGGATTTATCTCATGTGACTTAAGTGTGATGTATTTAGACCTAAAAATAAATATAGATTATGATTTTTTTTAATGCTTCAGATATAGTCATAGCAATTAAGTTTTGAGGGATTCTTCTCCTGGTATTATGAAGGCTTATGAATAATTATGAAACAACACTTGTAAACTGACAGAAATCTTGTTTTCAGTGCAGATTTTTTTGCATTTATATAATTTGAAGGAGCTCAAAGTGAGACTATCTGAGATAAGGGCCTTTGAATCTAACACTGTTGACCTCCAAGAACAATATCTCACCCATGGCAGTTTTCTAGAAGGAAGAAAAAATTCATACCAAATAGAAGGTTTGTGTTATAAAGTCTTTTTAAATAATTGTGATAGCGAATTAAGTGAACCCATGTTATAGTCCCTTTCTTCTGGCTGGCCTTGGTGGTATGACTTTCTGTTCCTTCACTTTGGCTCTCCTTGTCTTGTATGATTTGTTTGTTTTCAGTAGAAGATGCTTTGGGACTTTCAGAGACAACATTGTATCCATCTGCAAATCCAATAACAATTTGACAATACACAGTAAGTGAATGGTTGCAATTGAAAAGCTATTTCTGCATTGTGTTGGAATTGACTAATCTGTAACTAAAACTGGAACTTGTGAATCTAGTTATGTTTTTCATAAGAGGAAAATTCTTTCTATTCTGCTTTATTAGTAGTTGAACTAGTAAAGAAAATATTTGTCAGATCATGGCCAGGAATCTGACTGGTCCTTGCAAGAAGCTAAAAGCAATGGAGAGCAAGGTGCACTCTCTCTCTCTCTGAATTTAAATATAAAATAATTTTTTCAATTCCAATAAATGGAAACAATACTAGGAGTCATCAGTCATAACTACAGCAGTTGATCTTCCCAGTTATATTGTTGGTGGGCCCGTGCCAACCTCATGCAGTTCAACCAGGCCAAGTGCAAGGTCCTGCACCTGGGTCGTGGCAATCCCAGGCACAAATACAGGCTGGGCGGGGAATGGATCGAGAGCAGCCCTGAGGAGAAGGACTTGGGAGTGCTGGTGGATGAGAAGCTCAACATGAGCCGGCAATGCGCCCTTGCGGCCCAGAAGGCCAACCGCATCCTGGGCTGCATCAAGAGGAGCGTGGCCAGCAGGTCGAGGGAGGTGATTCTCC
>JAAGAY010007318.1:0-11916 GCA_011801015.1 Ardeotis arabs
GGGAAAAAAAAAAAAAAAAAAAAAGCGTGCAGAGGTGGCTAAATGCCACACTGAAGTGATATTTTGTCTGGGGCTACAATGAGGCTGTGTAGTGAGGAATGTCAGATAACAGATCATTAGCCAACAGCAGCAGAGTTGGAGCTGAACAGACAGGCAAAAAATGGTACCCTGGCTTTATAGGCTAATGTTTTGGGTGAGGTGTCTTTCTAGCCAAGTTCAACCTTGCTTTGAAAAGCAGTCAGCAAGCCCCACTTATGCTGTGTTCTGGGAAGACCAATACAGTGGATTTCTTATCAGTCCCATAATGATATAGGACCATCCCTGGAGCTTAGACTGTTTGATGGAAGAGTTCAGAAACTGGAACTTAAGATACCTCTGATGTGACATAGGCAAAAAAAAAAAGAGAAAGTGTTTCGCCAAATTTCTTACCTGTAAAACATTTCTCACTGTGTGTGCCTAATGCGATGCATAGGTGCTCCTGGTAACAGTTAGAGGTGCTTTAATTAACCACAACTTAAAGAAAAGAAAAGGAACAAACCTCCAATGCTTTTTGTATCCTTCAAATTCCTCCATCAGGTGAGAGATGGCTGCAGTTAATGAAGGTTATTATGTCTGATTGAATTATGGTTGCTTTTGAAGAGCCAGGCAATATGCCTGTTCCTTAAGAAAAATCCACAGGATTATTCACTGGTGGCAGAATCAAATGTTTTGGGGAGTCTCTATCTGTAACCAAAGGAGCATAGTTCTAAGCCATGCTGGTAGGGATGTGCAGACGGGTCCTGAAAATTTTCTCCAGATTGGATTTTGGAACAGGATTTGTAGCGCTTAAAAATGCTGCCAGTCCTTCAGAGCGCCAGCTTGAAAAAACTGGTGTTTTGGAGCCACCTTCTGTCTGTTTCGGAATACTACACTACAAGACTAATTAATGTTTTGTGACATTAAGCATCAGAAGATCACCAGTTTGTCACTGTGCAATGTTGTTGCCTGTTAAAAGTAGTCGTACAGTGCTTTCCTGTACAGTTCTATAGACTGTAAGCAAACTCTCGGTCTGTCATGGGAAGGGAGTTATCACTGCCTCAGTATAGCTCCTCGTCTTAGAGACATGTCAGCAGGCTTTCTGTGCTTGGTCTTACTAGGAAATTGATAGGGAGAAACAAAATTGGCTAACAGAAATTGTAGGAAAGATGGAGAAAGATACCCAGAAGTTAATCTCTTCTTTAGCAGCTGTGATGTATTTTGGTAACGTTGCAGCTGTTGTTTTATATTATTTAGGCACCAACCTCTTAGAGGAGTTGAGCTGAGGAGCCAAGGTATAATTGGTGACACTGTTCATTCTCTCCACAGACAGTACTACTGGTATGATGAGCGGGGAAAGAAGATCAAGTGCACTGCTCCTCAGTATGTTGACTTTGTCATGAGTTCAGTGCAGAAATTAGTGACAGATGAGGACGTCTTTCCAACAAAATACGGTATGTCTGCTTTCGGACAGGTGTTTCCTGTGTCTCTTCACAGATGCCAAAAGTAAGGTGAAAGTTTGTTTGATGTTTTGTGGTTTGGTTTTGTTTTTTTTTTTTGAGGGAGACTTTAAATTTGCTTCATTCTTGCACTAAGAAAGGTTTGTACTGGTGGCATATGATCTGGGGTAAAAGTCTCACAATCCTGTCCCCTTGGCTTATATTTCATCATTGGTATGTCTTTTTCCTCAAGTACTTTGACATCTTCTAGGCTGTATTCAGAGAAGATAAAAATTTGAAAACTGTCAGCATCAATGTGTTCAATGCATCCTGCTGCTAGTAAAATTTAACCTTGTTGTTTTAGTATTTCCTTTAGAGCCCCAGCCCATTAAGAGGGAAATAAACTGGATTGCCAGGAATGGGGCTTGTCTTCCTTGCTCAACCAGGCCTTGTCTCACTGATTATTCCCTTCCCTTCCAAAGATTAAATGTGATTTTTTTAAAACTGAAAAGCAATAAGAAAGTAATTTTAACCCCAATTTGTATAGGATATATGTAGCAAGATTGCTACATGCAATGCCTTTGGTTAAGGGGATGAAAATAGAGACCTGAAGTTACTGTAGGGGGGCTTAATCAGGAGTAAAAGCAGCTAGCTTCTTGAGCCCCTTCAACAGACAACTGGGGACCTAGGACATTACAATGTAGCAAACGTGAAGCTAGTACCTTTGCTTGCAAGCACCTTGATCTGGAAAGATTTTATTTTGAAAATACACTTGTTCAAGGGCAATGAGGGCATTTCGTGCAAGTGATTTGTACATGTGGCCAAGGTGCACTTTAGATCAGTAACATACTTCGTATTGTGCATCACGCATAGGATGGCAGATGTTGCTTTGTTGCTTGCCTCAGTTTCACCTGCAGTGTTACCAAAGTAGTTGTCTAATAATTGTCTTTTACTAGGCAGGCACAGTACTACTCCAGCAAGCACCATTTCAACTGCACCTCGTAGAAGGCACCCAGTATGTCCATCCATTTCTTTTTCCATTTGATAGAATTTCAACAACGGAATTAGGAAAGGCTTTATACAGTCTGTCAAACTGCTGCACACTACCAAGGCCCGTGTACCTTAGTTTCCATTTCAGGATCCATGAATTGGTCTCCCAAGCATTACGTACTTCCAGGAGGAAAAATCTGCTACTCCTGGACAAACTAGTTAAGGACCCAGAACCTCATTACTTTTACATCCAGTAACAAAAAAATGTTGTGGTTTTAAAGAATGAGTACATTTGCTTCCTGATTTTTGAACTCTTAGCATTTAAAACTTAACTTCAAATGAAAAGGCTTCAAACCTCCTTAGATTTTTCCACTGAATTCCTGTAAAAAGAAGGTAAGAGGGCCCACAAATTGTCTGCTGTATAAGGTGGGCTATTTGCTGTTAGCCACACCTCAGCCCAAACAAATGCTGCTGTGGGGCTGAAGGTTAGCAGCTGGAGCTATCATGGTGTTTCTCTGTCTTTCAGGCAAGGAATTCCCAAACTCGTTTGAGTCCCTAGTGAAGAAGATCTGCAAGTACCTGTTCCATGTGCTGGCTCATATCTACTCCTCACACTTTAAGGAGACTTTGGCACTGGAGCTGCACGGACATTTAAATACGCTCTACACACACTTTATCCTATTCATCAGGGAGTTCAACCTCGTGGACCCTAAAGAGACCACCATCATGGACGACCTCACAGAGGTCCTCTGCAGCAGCAGCGGGAGCAGCAGTAATGGGAGCGGCAACGGCAGCAGCAACAGCGCAGGAGCACAGAACCATGTGAAAGAGAGATGAGCCCTCCTACAGGATCAAAACTAACATTAAAAACAATATTATATATTCTGTGTGTATGTGTATGTATATGTTCAGATATACATACAGACAAATACAGCAATGAAAGCTGAAAGAAACTATGCTGCCACCACAGGACGTGTAGTCGTATGGGACTGTACGGAGCTTTGGTTTAATGCGCCACCTGGCGAGAGAAGTTGCACCAATTTTATTTTATTTTCTGTCCACTCCTCCTTTCACCTATTCAGATGGATGACGAGTGCTGTTTTTAGAGGAGAGCCAAGCTTGAGAGTGGGGCCACTCTTGGTTTTTTTTGGTTGGGTTTGTTTTTGTTTGTTTGGTTGGTTTTTTTGTTTTCTTTCTTTGGTCTTGAGTGCAAGCAAGCCCTTTGTCTTTCTAGGATGGTGGTCCTGCCATTTAAAAAATATCTATTATATTATAAGAAGTGACTCTACTTTGAAGTGGCTTAAAATGCAGGTTTGTTTGGGTTTTTTTGGGGCGGGGATGGTTTTTTTGTTTGATTTTACATAGACTGCCCCTTACCCTGCCAAAAAACTCCCGAGTTGCGTGCATCTTGCCCTTTGTTAGCTTGGAACGGGAAGAAAATCCTGGCTTGACTAGAGTAGCAACTAGGGGCTTGCTACATGTTGAAAGTGGGCATGATTCTCCAGTTGTCCCATCTACCTGGTCACAACATGTGAACATGCAAGAGGATCCACAAGCCTTTCTGCTTATTGCTCCTACAACATATATACTCTTTTCTCTGCTCCCCCGCCTCCTCTTTTCCCAGGCACACCTCTACAGATAAAGAGAGTAGGATCACTGGAGTCCAAAACCCATGTGCAAGAGCCACCACCATTTGCTTCCCATTAAAGAGAGGCCCGGGGAGGGGGGAGAAGGGTACACTGAGTCAGTCACCGCCTGTGCTAGAAAGATGGCTGTTGGCATAAAATTATATTGTTGGCTTATTTTAGTTCATCTGTTCTATAATAATAAAAACAAATCTATCAGCCATAAGCTTTGGTTTTGTGTGTGCAGCGTCAAAAGTCAGTGGAATCCACCCATACAGCTTCCTTTTCACCACTGAATGCTGTTGGCTCTGCTGTCAACCAGCTTTATAAATAATTGTGGGCTCATGGATATTTTGTGACAAATATTGTATCACAGTATCTGTGGCTACAGTATTGTATCAATATTGTATCATCTGGACAGTGATATTACTCTTACCTTTACATTTCCACTGAATTCTTGCAGTCAGCATTTCTAGTGGGGAAAAATGCCAAATTTTGTTTGCAATTGTGCTTCTATCAAATCTGTAGCAGCCTCTGAGAATTGTTTGTTACTGTTTTTAGTCATTATCCTGAGGTGTATATATCATTAATAACTGACCTGGCATGAATCCTAGAAGGTTTTACTGAATGAGGTCTGCAACTGTAGTAAAAGTCAATAGAGAGAGGAAAAGGAGAGCAAGTGTAAAGAAAGAAGAAAAAAAAACAAAGGAAAAGCACAAGCAAGTGGGAAAGAGGGGAAAAAAAAAAAGTATGAACAAGAAAAGAGGGAGGAAAAAAAGAGAAAAAGAAACAGCACAAGCAACAAAAGAGCTTGTGAAGAAGTACGCAAGAGCAACTTACAAGGAAGAAAAATGTGCAAGTGCGGAAAAAAGAGCAAGTAGTCATAACATTGTGGGGGCATGGTGGAAGCTAAAAGGCATAAGCACCAGAGCGGGGAAGTGGACGAGTGAGAGAAAATTACCTCAAGCTTTGTGAGCCCAGACTTGTCCTGTGTTGGGCATTTCCAGATTGTGAGTACCTTGTAAAATGCAGGCAAATGTGCTGTAGTCTTGCTGACCTGCTCATCTGGGTGCTGTGAACACAGGCTGTTCAAGAGCACTCCTTCCCTGCTATGGCCTCTGTATCCAGATGAAAATTCTCATTCAGTCTCCATTCACGCTGATATGAGCCTTCCCATTACAATTCCCTATCCTCGTGTCAGAAGGGAAAAACTGGAGGTCAGCAGAAGCTATGAGAGCAATGCCATTCGTAAGGCCCCCTGTGCTACTTGCAATGAGAGCCTACAGTAGAGTTCAAGGTAAGAAAGTAATAGCAAGGACAACGACCCAAACCCAAGTATGTCTGGTAATTTATTATCTCCTTGTAATAATGCATTTTCAGCCTTAATTCTAAAATAACATTTAGAAATTATACACATTTGGGAAAACTTTGAATTGAACAAGAGGCAGTTCAACTCTCTCTGGAAAAACTGACTTAGCTATAACCCTCAAGTTTCAGATCACAACACAGTGCTATCTATATCAAATGCAAGGGTTGACTATACCTTAGCTTCCCATAGAACTGCCTCGTAGGCAGTCTGGGAATCCATGAGTTCGTGCAGAGCAGCAAACCATTAATTCAGCTACCAGGAGAACAGTGAAGTACCACGTTACTGCTAGAAGAGCCTGCTGTAGTTCCTGGCAGCTGTCCCGAGTTTACTCTGCAGACATTTGATATTCCTGAAAGCATAGACGCTTCATCTAGTAGGGTAATTTTTTTTTTATATTTTTACAAGCAGTTAACAAGCACATAAATAATGAATCCTATTTTAATGTAGCCTATCTTGTTGGTTTTAGCAGTGGGAATAAGGAAAACACTGAAAGAGTGCCAACACTAATGTTCTTCTAGTCAGCAGTAAATGTTACTGTAAAGCTCAGCCTCAAGGCATCCAAGCATAGTTCAGAGGTTACTGAATTATGCTGTAGTAGCATTAGATAGATAAAGACGTGCCACTAAGTCTTCAAACTCTGCTTGGTTGATGCCGCTGAAGCCTATCAATCAGTGATAGTCTATGCTTGCACCATGTCACTGACAGTCCACACTGTAAGCACCGAGGCTGAATCCCCCTATATCTAAAAGAAGACAGGCATCGGTCTTCTAACGCAGAGGAAATTGTCATGTTGCTGCTTTAAATATGTTTTGTAATTTTTTTTAAAGGACTGTCAGAACAACAGTGGCACCTTAATTATGCTACATTCACACCCTCCCACCACCCCTTGCCCTAAAGATCATGAGAGCATAGTTTAAGAGTTGCTAAATAAATAAAACCCACAAAACATCACAGAAAAATAAGCAAACACAGCTAGAACACAGCCTTTGAACTATCTACACACACATACATACATACTTCTGGCATACATGCCTTTTGCAGTTCTTGCCTTGTCAAACTCTAAACTTTACATCTGCTATTGCAGAATCGTTAACCGACTTTCAGGCCTAAAACCATGGCAATGCGCACAAGCCACAGGACTAAAGTCCTTCTCTTAAAACCAACAATAGTCATAAGTATGTTTTGTAGGATTATGTTCCTGACATTTGGTGCTCTGGACACAAGTGACGTGCTGAAGAGCTGAGGTTGCATAAATTTATAGCAATGGGGTGAAATGTTACAGCAAGCTGAACTACCTCCCTCCATTTTGTCAGTATCAGTAAGTCTTTGAGACTGCAGTGTCCTTAGGAAATCCAAGCATAAGCACCTGTAAATACAAACAGGAGGAAAATAATTTCCTCATACATGCCATCTCAAATAAACAGCAGCAGGTAAGCAAGCACCAAGGTCAGCAGCTTGGGTCCATTACATGGGCTACCTCTGGCCAGTCACTGGCATGGGACAGGAACCATGTCTTTTGTACAGAGAAAGGGCCACCTTTAGCTGTCACCTCAAGGCAATGAAGCTGTGTAGACATCACAGGACCAGGTTCACCCCAACTCTAAGAAAGGTCCTGAAGTGGCAAGCTTGTGAATTGAGTCAGGCATCTTCTACTTCAGCCCAGCAAAATCAGAGCTAGGCCCTCCCTTTATTACCAGAGAATTACAGAAAGTTGTCAATCAAGTCTGAGATCCCACAGAGCACACTCATTTTCTATGTGAATAACAACCTTTTAACCAAGAATTTTAAGAAAATTGACTTTTTGTTTCTTATGGAACACTTTACTAACCAGAAGATCTGAGGAGGGAGAAAGATGTGTTCCGGCTCTGAGGTACCACTAGTTCTGGCCAAATATGCACATACCGAGGTGCTCACGGAAGGGATCGGAGGCTAAAGGTGGATGCTGTCAGGTAACCATTAGCTCCTGCACATTAGCAGAAGACTAAAAGACTCACAGAAATGAGCAATCCCATAAAAGAACAAGGCAACTTCATGAGCACTTACTAAGTATGCTGATCTCATACAAAGCTATGCTTCATCAAACAAGCCCTGTAACTTGCCCCAGCCAATCCTTAGCTCACCATTTCAGCTGTTAACAGAGACTTGAATCCTGACATACTCTTCCATTATCCAAACTGAGAGCGGAGAAGCAGGTTGTTGTTTTATTCTGTTCAAACCTACTAAACAAATGAAACCAATATTTGTGTGTGTAGCACAAAGGGCAACACCAGACAGTTTCAATCTAGTTCTAATGCCCAGGTGCTGGCAGTAATTGCAGCAGAGAGTTCAGTACGGCTAAGTTACCCATGCTGCTGTGGCAATACTAGCGCCTGAATACAAGCTCAGTACCTGAAGGATTTAAAGACAAATATGGTATCTTTAAATGATATAGATGTATGCAATACAGACAAATCCCAATATTCCCAATGGAGCTGATGATGTAAAGTGAGAAAAACACCAAAAAGCTGGCAAAAAACCCTCAGTGTGCTAATGGGATCTCCATTCTTTTCATGGACAGAAGAACTGTACTGGTTGTGACAGCTGACATGAACAATAAGACTTTTCAAAGCTAAGTCAGCATGTGACTCGGAGAAAACAGAAATTGTTGTGGCCAAGCACTCAGATGAAAGAACATTCAGAGAGCTTTGTCTAGCCCAAGAAAAAAAAAAAACACACCACCAAAAAAACCCAACAAAACCGAAACCTAGCCTCACTTCTCATCTGCTAATTCTTTTCACTATATCTAAAAAAAGAAGCATTAAAATACACTGACACTTTCCCACACACCAGTGCAGATATAGTTAACATTCTCTCACAAAGTGGTGCAACATCTCTTATAAAACTCCTCCTTCTTTTAACGGTCTCTGGGATAATTAAAAAGAAAGGGTACAAAGAGCCCAGGCTAGACAGCCTTTCCGCTCAGTGGAGAGCAACCCTCTGCAACATCACCTCAGATACAGAAATGTCAAATGCTATCTCACAAAAGACTTTGGCTTCTGTGAAACCACTGCTCCACCTGACATCAGTAAGGCTTAGAAGACACTTGCCCCGAAGCAAGTACTGCCCTCAAGGACTGCAAAAGGAAACCTAAAAAAGGAAAACAAACTGGTCCTTGGCACCAGTCACTAATTTAACTACCACACTGAACCAATCAAATGGTCTGGAGTTCCCCCAGAAGGGCTTTAATCCAGGTGTACAAGAGGTTCAAGGTGAATCCTCAGTCTGACAAAAGACAGACTGCAGACTCTCCAGCACTGCATACTCATTAGATCCCGTAAGGCCACAACAGCGGTTAGAGCCCCGTTCTGCTTCTTTCTGCACAGACTGAATTCCTTTAGGAAAGATTTATACTTTAAAGCTCAATTTCCAAGCAGATGAGATGATTTCCTAAATGACTTTTTCCTCCTCTCTTAATTGCACTTGACCAAGTACCAAACACAAAAAACTGTCTTCCATAAGATTCATTCCTAAAATAATCTCATGGAATATTATTTCCATTCCTAAGCATCAAAGTTTATGGAGTTAGTTTGGGTAGAAGAGCCAACTAACTCTCATATAAAGTCTGGTAGACAATGAAATATCTATTAATACTGAAATTCATCCCAATTCTCTTGTCTTGGCCAACTTTGGGTTTTTGTTTTATTGCAAGCTAATGCTAGAGTCTTTACTGTCTCTGTCATGACAGAGTGCAGAGAGGCAGATAGTATGTCTGGTTTTGGATGACTAAATGCAAGAGATAGTTTTATTTTACAAGGTGGAAACGCGTTGGTTTTTAAAATCTTCTGTAACAAATTTGGGGACACTGGTATTGCACACAGCCAGAATACTTACATCTGCCTATTAAAAGAATGTACTTTTATGAATAAGGAGAACCCTGTGCTTGGCTCCACTTAAAAAGGGTAATCCAGAATAGAACTGAAAACTGACACTGAATAATCCAAGATTTTTACAGTTACATGAGATCTACGTAAAATCTGTAACAGAAAGAACTCTGTGTCCTTTTCAGCCAAGTTTACTCACTCTCAACAATTTAGGAAGGTTAATTTCAATCCTTGTGGCTATAAAACCTGTTCCCGCAGGAGTGAATATGAGAAGCAGAAGACAAATTGTGCCTGAAGACCAGCTGTACCCACTGCAGCAGAACTGTGAAAACTAACCACCTTAAGAACATTTTAATGAGAGCACAAATAATAATACATGTCTTTGAATAATCTTACCAGTTTAAAAACTGTTTTAAACTGGCTTAAATTACATCTACAGAACAGATGCTGTGCTGTGATCAGAGTGTCACAGTCCTGGCATGTGAAAAGGACTGCAGCTCGGACAGGTAGTTCCTAGCAAATCTTAAAACAAGATGTGCATCAAGACCTCCATTATTGTGAATTCATTCATTGTTACACCAGTGACCTCACAGTCCGCAGAATAGCAAAGAATAGCAAATTCCTTGAATTTGCACCTCTTGACCCAATAAGGTTTGTGCATGAAGTCCCTCATTACATTCCCAGAAGGATGACATTAGGAGGTAGATAACAAGAAGGTAGTTGGGCGCTGCAAACCAACATTTGTTGGCATCCTGCTGCCAAACAGAAATCACAGTTTGAAGTCCAGACACTTGGGACGAACCAGATGAAATCTACAGAGCAAAAGAAAGCAGACACACAATTCCCAGCTGGACAGATAAGGCTCCTTCCACCTGAGATTTTAAACTACAAAGCCACTACTTGAATTCAGGGCTTAAGCCAGATCAGTTCAAGCTCACACAAAGCTCAGCACTGAGGCACCAGAAGACTGCATAGTGTCACCTGAATTGCAAAGCCTAGCCCCTTGCAACTGCAAGCAATTCTGCAATGGATGTTCAGCATGGAGATACAGGGCACGTTTGTATCCTGCACTCCCAACCCCAAACTCCCCATTGCACACCGTGACAGACTAAAGGTCAAAAGCCACCATTACAACATGCTACAGGAAAGAACAGGAGGCACTCGGAGAATGATCAGCACCTGCCCTACTCCAAATCAAGCAGAGTTGAGCCTGAAGCTTTGTTGAGCAACTACCAGGCTACCTGGCAAAGGGAACTGTGCTGCGTTGCGCATGCACGTCATGTAGCTCAAGTGGAGCCACTGAAGAGAGAACGTGCATTTAGCAAACCTTCATGGGAATGCGGCCAGAGATAGGCTGTAGCTGCTCTTTGTCACTCAGTCTCATTGATCTGTTTGTGCTTAGGGGCCAAACCAGAACTGCCAGGAACCTGTGGATGCCATTAGGACTGGATAGGACCGGAGTGCTGGTTTTGTGGACTGTTGGCACCTGGCTGAAAGCTGGTTTAACATCTTCACAAACCTGGCCCTGCCACACGGATGTTCACAGACCATCGTGGTTATCAGGTCCCCTGGAATCACCTTTCTTCTGCCTACATCAAACCACTAGGCTGAATTTAGTAACAAGATGGCAACCCTGTGAATGAAGTTAATCTTGTGCCACAACCACTGCTTAAATGTGAAAGCACAACAAATACTCCAATTCATCAAGGAATTTTCATTGGATTAGAAGCCCTCTGTGCTTCATTATAATCTCCCTGATGAAGGCAAAAAGCAAAACTACAGCTGGAGAAAAGAGATTAAAAAACCCATTATAACAGTTTAATTATCTGTTATTACTGGATTAACATTCATTTCTGATCCAGGTGCTCCTCAGATAAATAGCACAGGTGGTTTATAAGACCGTTGTTTTATTTTGCAGTGAAAGACTTTTGGCCCATGAAATGAAAACATGGGCTTTTTTTAAAGCCAGATATCCAAAATTAAAAAAGCTTAAGCAAGACTCCAGCTGCCTGTCCCTTTTTCTTGCCTACTCCAAACTTCTGAACTGCAGGCTGATTTCAACCAACCTGGAAGACAGGTAGGAGTCTCAATGCGATTGGGAAGTTTTCACAAGTTTTGCAGAAACAAGTAACCATTGGAAAGAGAGATGAGCGCCTGTAAATGAATGCTTAAGTTTCCTGAGCAAGGAAAAAATTGCAACCTGTGCTCCCATGTTACTAGATGTCAAAGAACCTGCACAAGAACACACACTCATAAAAGTCCCCAAGCACAAAGGGACAGAAGAGCTCAGAATCGACCACAAATCACAAATTGTACAAATCTTGCTTCTGAAATGTGGGCACTTGTTTCACTGCTTGTTTCACTGCTTGCACAACTGCTTGAGCAACGGATGTCATCTACCTGGACTTGTGCAAAGCTTTTGACACTGTCCCGCACGACATCCTTCTCTCTAAACTGGAGAAGCATGGGTTTGATGGATGGACCACTCGGTGGATAAGGAGCTGGATGGATGGCCGCATTCAGAGAGTGGTGGTCAGCGGCTCAATGTCCAAGTGGAGACCTGTCACGAGTGGCGTCCCTCAGGGCTCCGTGTTGGGTCCGGCCCTATTCAACATCTT
>JAAGAY010007319.1:0-15075 GCA_011801015.1 Ardeotis arabs
TTTTTTTTTTTTTTTTTCTTAAATACAGTTGATAAGAACCAGTAAATGTGTCTTTCAGATATTTTTACTGAAGGAATACCTTTTACCCTTCTTTTTAAATGTTTATTTAGAGTAAAATGTTTCACATAAGGTGTCAATTAATATGTAATTTTAAATAAAGTGTGGTAAAGCGATAGAATATGTCAGAACACAATATGTTTCCATGTTGATTTCTACCGCTTGCATCCATTCTAGTGGAATTCCCTACAGTTTGAATAAGGTTGTGGCATGCTTGAGAAATTATAACAGGAATTCTCAAGCTTTCCAGCAGCATGTTACTACAGCTTTTCATATTGTAGTAATTCTTATTTTTTAAAAAAATGGTATCTTTAGACATATTTAGTCTAACAATTGTTTTAAATACAGCCCTGTAAACTTCTCTGTGAACACTCCCATAAATTTCAGTGTTTTAATTGGAAGTCTAAGCCCTGTCACAACAGCTGGGCTGGGGTTGGTTGTCAGAATATTTGGTGTTTGATTATTTAATATGTTGAGTACTTTATTCATGACCGTGCCATCAAGTTAACCGTGGATATGGTGTTTGTGTAGTGAGAAATTATTTGTTCAGATGTGCGTGCTTTTTACAGGAGGTTTTATTGCAGTTTGGTGATACAGTCTGTACATCATATGTTTAGCAGTTTCAAGTGGAAAAAATAGACCGAAGCATCAGATTCCCTGCCCCTCTGGAGTGAACAGTCATAACAGTTAGTTAAATGTTAATATTGCCTGTTTCTGTGGCGTGGCAAGTATCTCATGACTATCAGGACAGTCAGGCATCCGATCACGCTGCCTGGGGAGGTTCAGCAGTCTACATCCACGGATGTTTTCAGGACTGGGCAAGATAAAGCCCTGACTAAGTAGCCCGGTCGGATCTCGGAGCTAACCCTGCTCTGAGTGGGACTTTGGCTGGGGAGACCCCCTCTTTCTGAGGTCCCTTCCACACAGAAATATTCTGGGATTCTATGATAAAACTTAGTGAAACATGCTCTGGAGATCCTGCTGCTGGGAAGGTTGCTGTGTGACTGAGTCCTGGAGGAAAGAGTGTTCCGGTACACAGGTCATCTTTCTCCTGTGGAGCAGAGCAGGAACAGTGCGGTGTTATTCCAGTCCTCAGTTTTCTGTGCATTAACCCATTCTTACCAATGTACAGTCTCAGTGCAGAAATTATTAATTATGTGTTCTGGAGAACATTTGTTTGCATTTTTCTAGTCTACACAGGTATGTTGCTTAAACACAGCACACTTCTATAAAATCTAGAACAACACATAGGCTTACCAAAACTGTATTTTCTCACTGATGCCAAAAAAAATTCAAACCCATAGTTTCATATTTGTATCCTATGAAACAGACTCTGAAAGAAAGAGTACTTTAAATTAGCTGTTTGTATTTTATAAAGAAAGACAATGTGATTATTTTATTCTAATAGTACAAGCGTTATTCTTCTATTTAGGTGGCATTTCTTCATTCACTGACCCTGCCAGGCCACGAGACTACTATTCAGGTAAGTACTCTCACTCACTTACCGAAAAACTTATTCCAGCTCTAAAAATAGGGACATCATTTTTGCTTATGATAGAAAACTGTAAAGGAGCTAGTTAAATGTATTTTCTTCTTATTCTGTATGGTTGTATGGACTTCATCTTCTACTCACCGTAGTCATGTTTTCTCTGTTTAAAAAGTTTTAGTTTATATGGTTGCTTATATGAAAACTGTCTCGTGTTTTCTCATTCTTACTGTTCTCTGGTGTTAGTCACGCAGGGCTTTTTATTTTTTAGTCTTTTGTAAGTGAGATGTGTTTACTCTGAGCCACAGTTAGCTGAAGTTAGTGCTGCCTTTATTCTCCATGATGGATTTTGTCTTCCATGATCTACCTCCAATTTTATTATTATATTAACTAATTCCCAAAAGTAATATTATAGGCCCTTGGATATTTTTGAAGCATGTGTTTTCTAATTCCTAACCAACAGATCTTAACTTACTTTCCTTACAAGCAGCAACAAGGATTTTTGTAACTTAGAAGCGTATTTACCCGGAATTTCCATTATTCAAGTCCTCAAGTAAAAAAACGCTTGATCTAAAGGCCAGTAAAGAAATAAAACGGAATATTGTGAAATGAAAAAAGGTGGGAACATAATGTGGTGAGCATGAGCTACCAGTTTCCATGAGTGGCAGTCTCAGCCCAGTTGAAGATGTTCACCTGGCTCCAGGTGCTGTTCAGCCCCTCGGTGTGCTGATGTAACTACATTTTTTGTACTAAAATAATTTATCTAAAATGACTCACAACTGCAATTTTTAAAATACGTGTATTTGTTGTTTGTTCCCTGTGTATATACTTCTAAATTGTCTTTCACCCTGTTTGCAGAAGCCTTCATGGAAGATTTAACCTTTTATTTATACGTAATAAATTTGGCCATCTGTGAACTAAGAAAACTAGTGTCGTAGGCTAGTGATGCATATACCTTACATCCCTTCCTTGATTCATTTTTCATTTTCTGATATTGCTGATTTATCTGCCTTTAAATACCAATTTAAATACAAAAATAGATGAAGTTATGAACAGAGCAGATTTTCTGAAACAGTATAAGGGAACAGCTTTAGAAGAAAAAATGATTTTAAGTGTAATTTTAACACATTTAGTATTTAGTAAGAGAATTGGGTTTTCTCTAAATGCAGTGCATGAATAAAGTATTAGGACATTTATTTTGATTAATAGGAACATCTTGAACAGGTCAATGTTACCCAACTATTTCTTGTTGTAAAATAAGATTACAGCTTTCTGAGCACTTACAAGTTGATGACAGTGTAAAACACCAAACATACAAAAATTTACAGTAATAGAACAAACTTAAAATACTACATGCTTTTTCTTTTGTCAGATAATTTCACGCTTTTAGTACCAGAATTTTTATATTCTTCATGCATGCAGTTTTGAAGCTTCCAGGAAATAAATTTATAGCTGAGAAAATGTTCATTCAGGTTAACATAATGCAGAGTGGAATGAGGGGAATACCTGAAGGTGGCATCCAAAGTGTGTCTCTAACAGATTAATGTTGTACTGCAGTTTTATTTTTCTGCAGAATTATGTCTCTTAAATGCAGCCAGTATGACTTAAAGGCTTTTAGTTTGCTAAAAATATGATGAAAAGTGTCTTTCAATTTCTATGTGAAACTTCTTAGTCATGGCAATTCCATGGCACTTATTTATAACAGTTATAAAACCTGGGATGTTTGACCCATGTTTTTTTCTGTTGTTTTTCTCTCTTCTGTAAATTAGAAATTGATTCATGGCATATATTGTGTAAGTAATTCAACCCTAATCATTTTTTTCTTTTCCAAATGAAAATAATTTGTAGAAGGAAGATAGCATAGAGATAATACCTGATCTCATAGTCTCCTCCTGAGCAGCAGCAGTTTATTTTCTTTATTTTGTATTCCTTTCACAGAGTATTACGGCTATCCCGGTTATCAACCCAGAACGCCAAGGAGCTACGACGATTATACAGGTGGGCTCACTGAAGAGGAACAGCTAGAAAGGGCAGTGCTCAACAGTCTTAATGAAAGAGGTAGGAATTTTATTGTATTTTATGTTTTTAAGTTGTGATTCATTGCCGGTGGGGGTGCGGGGAAAGGATGTATTGCTCATTACCTTTGGTATTTTGAACATATCTTCAGAAACACATGAGAGTTTCCTGGTAGAATATTCAGAGAATGCAGTGTGAGGATGCAGTATCATTCTCTTGGTGTAATTGCATTTATTAATAATGACTGACTGTTTGTTTCCCTTGCTGCTGTTATAGTAAAACGGATGCCTTTATAATGAAAAATCCTTACTAAGTTGCTGTGCCAAAAAAAAAAAATAACCTTACAAGACTGTAAAAGCAGTATGAAGTGGTGTAATAGAAGAATTGATGTTGCCAGTATTTAAATTTTCTGTGTGTATATTTTTGCTTTTTATACAAATTTAGTTGACAAGCAGTGTACTGATTTCTTACTCTTCACGCTGTCCTTTTAGACCTGATTGAATATCTTATCAATGTCATTTTCCTTTTTCGTCGTTTACAGCAAGATTGTTACTGTAATACATTTGTTCTAGAAATGATTGCACTCTGAGCGGTCCCATTTCAATCAAACTGTACTGAAAACTTCAGAAGATAGTGAGGATCTTAGCTTTCAGATAAATCAATAAAATAGCATTTAGTCCATCTGGGTTGTCAGCAGAAGATAGTGAATTAGTTACTCTTCATGCTGTCTCAGGAATTGTTTTAAACTGACAAAAATCGTATCAATGTGTTGTCCTGTGTAAGTACTAGACTTAATGGGTCAAAAATGTGCTTTATTGTAAGGGATACTTTTTATTTTAGTGTTGTTTTTACGTGTTATTTTACATCATTTCTACATAGAGTTTGAGAAAAATCCCCCAAAGCTTTTAATATTAAGCATTTTGAAATGTCATCTGCAAGAATGAGCCATGTTTGTGTGGTTTTTTTTAAACTATCAAGAAAGCAGAATACAAATAACAATGACAAAATTATGATAATATAAATAACTAGGTAGTATACACTTTAAGGGCTGCCATGTATCATTGTGGAACATCTGCAGCTTTCATTTGTAGCCTTAAATAATCTACATTACTGTAGGTAAGTATTTTTCATCTTGTTTCTGGACAGAGATAAATTTTCAAGTATAACAGGGAATATCTTCTTATTTGGAGAATGGCCTTTGGTGAAGCATAGCTAGAATTTAAATAGCATTTCTAACTCAGTATGTCTCACTGGTAGCTAACTGTGGCACACCCCGTCCCGTTTTTAACTTCTGTTTGAGACAGCAGCGTTTCTTAAGACCACGGTAGCGTCTTTTTTCAGCGCTAGTTACAGTTTTTAAGCCTCACAAACAAGTGAAGCAGGAAAATGTATCATTCTATATTGTTTCCAATATAGTTTGTGATAAAATACATATAGATGTTGTCTCGGTGGTTTCACAGGAGTACTTTAACTTTGCAGCTCTTTCTCCTGCCTGCTGGAGCACTTTGGTTTGGCAAAGCAAGACTTTAGAGCTGAACTCTTAAAATATTTCCTTAAACAAGCTGCTTAAAGGTTCAGATGCCTTATTTCACAAATACAGCCATACAGAGCAAGTAATTGATCATACCTGGTTGAGTGGCACAAAGGATGAGATGAAATTTACTGTGCTAACGAGCAATTAGGATATTCTTCTCTGTCAGTTAATTTGCAAAATAATTAGCTGGAATGAGCACGATCATTTGAACGCGATACATTTTTCCCTAAAGCATGACAGTCACAGTTGTGTGCAATACATGGGTGATGAAACAGGTACTTAACATAACTAAGAATTACATAAAATAATCTGAAATAGATAGCTAAATGGATGGAAGAACAGGTACCACAATCAAAATTTACTAATCTTTGGGTTTTTTTTGTTTCCCAGCTATGACATTTAAACCATTACGGTTGCTCTGTAGCTTGGATAAAAAAGATTTGCAGTCATTTCAGTTGACTTCCCCACCTCCCCTCCCCCTTAGTCAGGCATTGCATTTATTAGGGTGTTTAAGACATAAAATGTGCCATTATGGATTTGGAATGCTGATCCATCCTTGGAAATTCCTGTGTTAGTATTTTACTAAGCTATTAAAAGAATCAGTGGCCTGGTACAGAATTTCCTGGTATCAGTTGTTGTCCACAGCTGAAAACTTAATTTGTGTTAAGACGTGCATCGGAGTTAAGCTCAGTAGTTACCGTTCTGTAATCCCAAACACGGGTTATCTGAACCCCCCAAAAAGGTACTGCGGTTCTGCTTATTCCGCATTCCGCCATTCCTGAACTGCAATTCTGTTTTTATGCCATATCCTGAAGATTTCTTAAATAGTAATTAATACAAGAAAAGAAATTGCTAGGCTTGTGTGTGGGATTTATGTAGGCATCAAGGGTTAAGACTGTCAGACTGTCATCATGATTTGGGTCCATTTAATAAAAGGAACTGGATTTTGGATTTAAAAAATTGTAGCCTTTTGTATTTAAACGGCATGGTTTTACTATGAGGGTAAAATACATGGCTGCATTTTTGTTTAATACCAGAATTAGCAGCTGTCCTTAATCTAACCCTAGTATGCTGTGTCTCCTGTCTATTGCTGACTTGCTGTTCTGCTCAGAAGAAATATCCTGATGAGTGTGGGATGTGGATTTGGATTGTTGTTGTGGTGGGTGTTGTGTTTTTTGTGAGTTGAATTTCGAAGTGTCTGTCTTTCAGTCTCAGTAATGTGAAGAATCTCTTGCAAGCTCATGTATCTGCACAAAGGAATTTTCCTCTTTCTGAAGACTAAATTTTTTAAACATGTTGCTAACAGTCTTTATAGTTTGTGATTAAAGAGAAATACCTATGAGTATACATGTATAGATATTCCCTGCAGATTTTATTATGAAACTCTCTATATGCATTTCTTATTTCTAATTTAAAACACAGCAAAAAACCACTCACCCCCTCCAAATTTTTAGACAGCCACCTATGGGCTAGTCATAGGCACATTTGGGGTCAGTTAGGAAATATCTAGGCATCTGGCTTACCTGTTCTCTGAATTTTTAAAGGTTCCCATTTCTGTTTTCTTCTGAGGCTGGACTTTTTATTAGTAGTCTATGAAATTTCCATGGAAGGTTGTAATAAGAATGAAACTGATGTGATAAGACTATAAAGAAATGCTGTGTAATTCAATTTTTTTTCTAATCATTGTTATCTTTCCTTTTCCTCCTGCCTCTGAAACGCTTTTACATACAGAGGAAAACTAATTCCATAGTTTGTCAGTAAACTGGAAGAGCTGAGATGTGTTCAGTTAAAATACCATTAACAGAAGTTGGGTTTTGATCCAAAGTACATCTATAGAAAAGTTGGTTATGGAAATGGATGAGTCTGTGTTCCCCATTTCTCTCATGTGCCTTTCCCAAAAAAGTTCTCTCCATTGATCCATACGATATTGCCTCAAGTTTGGGGCTTGCTTGGATGCAGCATTCCTGAGTTGTGTTACAGGGTTAAAAGACAGATACTATTCATTTAAAAGTAGGGCTTCGTTCCACAGGAGTGAGAATGTGTTTGCGCTTCTTAAAGTGAAAAATTATTAAAATATTGAGGCGTTGTGACATTAGTACCCTGGGAATAGCTGAGAAGATAATTTCAGGTTGGGTTCGACACCCTGATGCAGCCTGCCTTTCAAACACAAGGCTTTGTGTTTTGTCCTGGCGTTGTTTGCTTCTCTCTGATCTGATTTCCCTGGAATCCAGCCCTGTGCTGAGATGACTGTATGCAGTGGTTAACATTCCGGAGGGGACGGCTCTCCCGCGGTGCAGCACACCTTTCATTCCAGTGTCTGGGACTGTGCTGGGTGTTTTCCGAAACACGGCCTGAAGGATTAACTTCCTTTGGTCCTTAAGAAGTCGACCGTGACATAGTTGTTCTTAGGTGCTGATTTTTTATTTATTTAGTTATTTTTCCCTGTGACTTCCGAAATAGGCAAACATTTTTGAAGGTACTGCCAAAGCAGATTTCTTTTGGATAATTTCCTTGCAAAAGTTTCAACTGCCAAAGACAATTAAAATAGGAAGAAAACACTATTAAAGAAATAGTTACTTCTTGGACGGTAGCTAGAGGTGTTCCTTACGTTCACACTACATTTATTATACAGGCATGGTTTGCGTATGAAGGTAGAGCTCTTGGTGTTTTGATCCAAGACTCAGGGATACAAACAGGAGTCTTCTCACTGACTTCAGTGGTCTCTGGATTTTTATTTTTTTTTCCTCAGTAACTTGAACTTTTTCTTAAAGGAACAAAGGTTGTTCCTCTCACAGTGGATTTGGCAGGATCACCTTGTTGGAGAACAGGCAGTTCTGCTTACCAGCTGTGAGCGTAACGGGAAGAAGCTGTGCGTAGGCTCCGTAAAAGCACCCTGTCCCACTTTGGAGAAGGTGGTGGTTGCTGTGGAGTGGCTCCGGTCTGCATTGGTGGCTCCATCTGTCCATCTCGGTTTAGCCTTGGCATTGGGAAATTGATATAGTTCAGAGTTTTTGTTGCTGTGTGTCTTTGTTAGACAAGCAGCAACGCAGGAAAGGAAAAACAAAGTCGTTTGGTTTTTGGGTTTTTTTTTTTTTCCAAATGTAATTTTCTTTATATTAAGATTCTTTTGAATGTGCTGTGGGGCATGAAGATGGACTAAACGATCATTGGAGGTTCTTTGTAGCTCTGATTTCTATGGTTCTAGCAATAAATTATGCTTCATTTTACAATCAAATACCTTTAAACTACAAATTAGATATAGATTTAGCTAAAGAACTTCAAAGACGTGACAAAAAAGAATTTTTAGAGAGTGTAATGAGCGAGGAAGAAGAATATCATAGAAGAACACAAGGATATCTTCCTAGCAGCTGACTGCATTAATCTGCAGAACAATTTCTGAGGAAATGAGGAAGATATCAGCTAAATTATTTAAAACCAGTTTAGTTGAGCTGTTTTTAAAAACCAGTTTAGTCAAGCTATAAAAAGAGGAGTAAGGGGTGGGTTTCAGAAAAAAATGAGTATGTCTCCTAGTGAGGCTCTTATGTTATTTTTGTGCTTATTTTTTACCGAGTCATCATGCACGATAGCAATATCAAAGTATTTACTGTTCATCAATGAAATGTAAGTATTCTTTTCTTAACTATTGAGCAGAGGAGCTTTGTGTTTGGGTTTTTTTTCTCGTCTTTTTTTTCAGGATCCAGCAAGGACCAGAACTTCCCTGTGAGCTTTACAATTCAGAAGCATTGAACCAAGCGCTGTTAACATCACACACAAATATTTTCCAAGAATCGGCATGTTTTACGCTGAGAATGACATAGCTTGTGCGTAACTTTGTAGAGGTGATAAAACCTTTCAAACTTTAGTAAATGGTAACTGGAGATAGCTGTAAAACTAACCCCCTGAATTCTTTTCTGGAGGGTGTCAAGTCCAGCAGTGGTCTGTATCCTCTGACTTCTGCATTGTAGTGTCAGTTATTTGTTTCAAATGGATGATCTGAGGGTGCAGTAAGCTTTTGGCTTTTTCTGAGGCAGTGACTGATGGTCTCTGCTCTAAAAATGCCAAGAGCTGCTTATTTTGGTGGTATGGATACAGCAAAGATGAGACTTTGAGGCATGATTAAAATAAACTTACAAATCCTCATGCGTGAAGGAATTAAGACAGCCATCTTAAGCCCTAGCCATCTCTTCTCCTTACCAAAACGCATTATCAGGCCATTTGGAGGGAATGGTTTTGTGTGTTTCTCAATTTTATCATCTCATCTTTTGAAAATGAGAGATTGTTCAAGCTTGATCTCGCTGGCTCTTCTAACAATCCAGTTGTACCTGGATTCATTGTATACTACTTTCCTTCTAACTTCATTACCCACAATTAATTTCCTGCTAATTTAATTTTTAATTTGTCTGAGATTCCAAAACACAGCACAGAAACAGACTTCCTTTTCTCTTCTTCATCGGTTTGTTACGTTCAGGTCTGTAGATGAGGAATATAGGCACCAGCATCAGGAAGAACAGTTTGTCTCAGACAAACTATTGTGTACGTGTGACAAAATTGTTTCTTACATCGACAGAAATGTAAAGGCAGTGTTAGAAACAATAGTGTAGGCTATGAAATGTGGTCTGCGTGGAGCTGAGTAGGAAAAAATTGGGCAGTGGTAAGTGCTGAAAGCCAAAATCTGTCAGACTGTAGAGCATGTCTGCATTCCGCAGAGGGAAGGAGATGAGAGAATAAAAGCAGATTTACCATTTTAGAGTTGGTTTTTTTTTCCAGCTGTAGCTCCTGTCTGGCTTCTAGTGCAACACAGAACAGTGGAAAGGCTGCTGTGAGTGGTTTGTTTGCCTTACCTCTTTCTGGAAGCCTCCTAGCCCTTCTAATGCATGAGAACCTTAAGACTGGCTATTAATTGGCTGGAAGATATGAAAGAACTATAGCAACATTGGGTGTTTGACTCTAGCTTCTCCCTGACCTCCAGTTTACTTCTTCCAGTTCCACAGACATCAAAAATATATGGTTGGTCGTGCAGAAAAGTTACACGTTTAGATGTTTATAAACGGAGGGAACTCCCATTTTCTCTGACAGAACACTTTAAACGTTGGTATTTTGTATTAAAGAGCAAGGTAAGTCAGGTGTATACCACAGGTACTGCAACGTAGTACATTGTATGTCGTCGTGTGAACTTTAATTCTGTCCTGGCATTGTCACACCGTTAGGGCTAAACCATTTCTGGGAGAATTACATTCTATGAAACTGTTAGAAATGAAAGTCAAGCAAGCGTTCTAAGTCGTGACGCTTGATCAGGTGTTTTCAAACTGCTGTTGCTTAGCAGTATCGATAAAGAAACTATAAATATTTCACACTTCTTTCAACAATCTTGATCTGTCTCATGAGGGATCTCATTCTGGGACCCCCAAAGGACATCAACAGCCCTTTTCTTGAGGAAGTCTGTGCTGGAGGGTTCCATGTGTGCTCACCTTCCCACACGTTTTTTCATATTTCTGTTCTCTCCGTTTCAGGAGGAGAGAAGTAACCTTTTTGGTAGCCACAGGAAGGTTATGTGAGGCTAGAGAGACAGATGCTCCGCACTGTTTGTATTTCCTAGAAGAAAGGTTTGGGCTGAACAAACATCCTAGCGCTTGGTGACTACGTAAGCTATCTTTAGACTCAGAACAGTTCCTAGAAAAGGGCTTGGAAGAGCTTGCCAGAGCTGTGAGCTCTCAGGGCAGGGAACACAGCATCTCGTACTGCTTTGACAGGGACACAGGTAGAGATGCTGGCAATCCGTTAGGTAACCAAGTGAGTAGCACAGAAGGTGCAGTGAAGCAGTTAAGCTGTATAAAATGGTGATGTCTACGTGAGGTGATGTGTCAGACGTGTCTAACAGTCCTGCATTTGTGAGGGCCCAAGCTGACAGTCTTGGGGTGAGCAGTTTGTTGACTGCAGAAAACATTGCCTCAAGAAACAGAAGAGGAAATCCCGCAGTGAGTTTGCTACAGACTATGACGTGGTACCTGAACTTGACTCTGCAAAGGGTGGATGTCCTCTCTTCCACACCTCTCAAAGGCTGGGAAAATCAAAGCCAGGATTCTCTTTGTGTACGCTTGGACATGAAACGGTTTTGTCTGCGGCGCCTGGCAAGGGCTCTTCCCTTGGCACAGACCTGTCTTGTCATCCAGATCAGGGCTCTACATTTTGGTTAGCTGTATGGTGCTCTGTGTTGGAGAGAGAGTATCCCTTGTTTGTGATTATCTTCTACAACAAAGCCTCCTCAAAAGTAAGAGGTTTGTGGAAAGGAGAAGTGTTTGTTCTTTGTATGAGGACGTAAGTGTTTGTACAGTTTGGGTTTTTATCAGTGCCGCATTCAGTAGCGCCCAGGTGTAGTGACACTGAAAATTGTAAGCTATTCAACTGAAATATTCTGGATTCTTCTTTAACACAGCTAAAGCGAGCCTGAAAAACAAATACAGACACGCTGCTTTGTAACACCTTCGCTACTTATTTCCTACACTCACCTTCTTTTATCTAGCAGCATCAGTATTTATCAGGGACCTATTTCTACCAGTCAGACGTTCACAGTTTGGTAGCTTGATAAATTCTTCCTGAAGCTTACAGAAGCGCTCTTGCAAATCCTATTATCTGACCTAAAACTAAGGCAGTTACTTCAGAGAGGAGTTAAAAACAAGTGAGTGTATTTAATGTCACACTTCTGTGGCTTGTACTACAAGCAGAACTGAACCTCCTGTGGAGACTTTGGCTGGCTGGCTCACCCTGTAAGATGACCGGTTGATTTTTCTTCCTTACGCTGAATTTCGTGCAGAGGAGCAAAAAATGCCACTTCCCACGCTTTCTATGGGCGGTGTTATTACACTGACGTTTCAAATTGCGCTTACATCTCCTCTTGGTGATAAGAGGGCAGCGCGTAGGTGAGGACTGAACGGGGCAGGGGCTCATTTCTGCTGCCAGCTGGCGGTGAGCGTTTTGGCTCGCTGTGCCACGGCTGGATCAGTCTCTGCTGTTCCTCTGCCATCTCTGTGCTGCTTTCTGGAGTGGTCCACTCGCGTTTGCAGTGGGTTTGGCTGGGGGCTCACGTGTCGTATTCAGAAGAGCAGTTGTGAATTGTCTGTTAGGCTGAGGTAGCTAGGGCTTCTAATCCCAGTGATGTTGAGGATGTCCTTTCAGCTCTGCGCTTCCTTTGGGAAACAGGAGTGGTCTTTGGTTTTTGCTTTGTGTGTTTCATTTTTATTTTTCCTATATACTTCCCTTCGCATCTGGAGGCTTGCCGTTTCCGCCAAAATATTACACGTGATAAACTGTTGTCGCTAACTATGTTTGTTTTTTCAGCTCTTTCCTGTCTGCTCCTCTAGCTCATGCATCTGGTAACAGTATTTTAGTGTCTGAAGTACTGAGAACGTGCGGAAAGGATCTGGGGAATGGGACACTGAGCTGATGAGCGTTACAGTGAAAAGCCTCCAAGAGTGTGTTGTGTGTGTCCGAGGGTGACAGCGTTGTGTTGCACATCCATAAAATGAGAAAAACACTGGACAAATTTTACTTGATAACAAGAAAGGCAAAATTTAGAGGATTTTTGTATAGAAGATAGCTGTGTTCACTGCTCAGCTTCGGGGTTAAAATGCTGGCTGTGCAGTTGGTCTTGTTAGGAGAGACATTCTGCTCCAGCGGACTCTATACAAGTTAAGTTCTGAATTTAGGATCGGTTTAGTAAAGAAAAAAGTGTATGTGTATTCCAGTGGCTTTCACTTTGCTTTCCTTTTGATGAAACCTGATGTGACAGGAACTGCTAGGTGCTGGCAAATAATCCCTGGGTTTCAAACCAGCCAGGCAATAAACAACTCCGCAATATTCAGCGCAGCAGCTTCTCTAGTGCCCATCTGTTTCCAGATAACCCTAATTCTGCTTACAGGGCGGAATGCTCTCTTGGCTGGAGTTTATCCTGACGTCCGTGCCAGCCCGTGTGGCCCTGGTGCCACCTGCTCGGTGAAGCAGCCCCGTCCCCGCGCCCCGCAGCCGGAGCACCGGCTGGTGCCTGCCGAGGTGCGCTGCGGGGTTTCCCATCTCATTGTTTAATCACCTTCTCGCTTGCTGATGGAGTCTTACGTGGACAATTAAAAGTGCAAATTTCATATTGCAAGCTGATGTGTGCCCTCTCTGCTTTTGTTTTGTTTCTTGAAGGAGCAGAGAAGCGGTGACCCACTTGCAGCTGTCGTCTTGGGCATCCTTGACTAAAACGTGTGGACCTGCATGGGTTTTAAGTTGTATGAACGGAATATGAAATTGCTCCTCAAGCATCTCTCTGAATTGCTTAAGCAATTCAGTGTGCAGTTCTCTCTAGCTTCTCTGCTTTTCGCTACGAGATGATTAGGTGTTTCAGAATGATGCTTCCAACGTGAAGCTCTTCGGAAAAGACAGGGCTTGAGCCTAGATCGGATCAGCTCGTACCTCTTTGCCGACACCTCTTCTGTGTCAGGCTTTTTTTAAGGCTAGAATTCTTTTCTGGTGGGCAGGCCGCTTCTGGTGACCATGTTGGGGACGTGGTGCACCAGTACGTCCGCAGCCGAAACTCCTGTTTGGCGCTTCACCCTCGGTGGCATATGGAATGTGCGGATGTGTGGACGAGATCGTGGTTTTTCTTGCGCAGGGTCCCAAGTGTTGTTCCAGTAGGAGCAGTGGCCTCATTGCCATTTCTGAACACTGTGGCTTATCAGTATTTTGGTTAGATAAAGGTGTTATTTTGTTAATGTTTCTATTGTGATTTTAAACAAAAAAGGTGTCAGGGGACTGTTTTGGGTAACAGGATAATTTAAATCTATCCATAGATCTGTAAATATGTGTATTTAAACTTTCACATTCCGAAAACCTCCCTCCTCACCACATTGTTTGATGTAAAATAGTATCTTTTCTTGAACATAAAGCTCTTCAAAACACATTATCAGCCTTTTATTTTAGGGTCAACATATAAAGGAGTGTTTTAATCTTTTTTTTTTTTAAGCACATTTATATTTGAAGTGTTGAACATTTTCTCAAGTATCTGATTTCTTAAATAAAAACTAACCAAGGATGCCATATAGAAAAATAAATGTTTTTTATGAGAAATTTTGATATTTATTTGACAATGTCACTACAGAAAATAATCTTTTTAAAATGTGTTTTCTTTAATTATGATGACTTATTAAAAACAAACAAACAAAAACTTCAGCATTACAGTGCAGTTTTTGCCCCCTGTATGGGACAAGCTGAAGGTAAAATACTAAAATTTATATTAAATTAATTTCCTATATCTTAATTTTCATTTCAGTGTCTTTAGGAGCAGTTGCTGGAAGCTGTGGTTGCCCTGAAACAATCGGAACTGGCAACACTGAACTCCCTGTTCCCTTTGTGTTGCGATGCTTTGGATTACAGGGTATGTGTGCATTTTTCTCGTGTTACAGAGCAAAATAACGGTTGTTTTTCATTGTGTCTTGTAGATTTTGGCGGAGCAACGTATAATAACGAGCGGCGACCCTATGGTTTTTGGTTCCCACCTGAGCAGCACTCAGAAGAGGAGGTGAGAAGGCAAAGGCTGCGTAGGTTTGAGAGACGATGAAATTGGCAGGTGGTGATGTCAATTGTAAAGTGCTACTCAGAGTCAGCAAAATATTTGCAGATGTATTTGTAATCTGTAATCTGCAGATTTGTTTGTAGTATTTTTCCAGTTTTTATGCTACTGATTTTGTGAGCTCAGGATCAAAATTGGACCTTGCATAAAAGGTGTGGATAGGATTCAGAATGGGGCCTTTGGCAGTCTCCAACTTAATGCACCTTAAATACGGAAGGCGACTGATGATTTTACCAAACTGTCATTTTTCTTAAGTTCTTTTGTGTAGCCTCAAGAATTCCTTGGCTTTTTGACTGCTGGTATTCTCGACAACAACTTTTCTTCATCCAGTACAGATGAAAAAACCACTACCTTCTTTTTTTTTTTTTTTTTTTT
>JAAGAY010007320.1:0-32920 GCA_011801015.1 Ardeotis arabs
ACCCACGGGCAGGTGCCGGCCCGGGGGAGGCGGCAGCTGGAGCGGGGAGCGGGGGACGCCCCGCGGTCAGCCCCGCACTCAGCCCCGGGGTTGTGGGGCCGGGGGGCACCCCGAGGTGGGAGCGGGCTTGGAGCCCTCAGTGCCCGCCGGGCAGGTGCGGGGGGGGCCCCAAAAGTTTTCCTGCCGCTCCGCTGCCGTTTGGGCGCCGGCGGCCGGAGCTCGCCGCTTTGCTTCAGCCACCGGTGACAGAAATCTCGGTGGAGACAGCCCGCCCGGGTCCCGGGTGGGGAGCACATGGCGTTCCGGGTAATTGGGAGGCAGACGGAGGCGGATACAAACCAGAGCTGAAACAGCCCCCTTTTCCTCCCTTTTTTTTTTCCCCATGGAAATAGCTTGTATTCTGAATTTTGCTCCAAACAGCGTGGCAGTGTCACAGTGAGGTTTACACGGGAGCGCTGGTGACAGCGGATTCACCCGCGGAGGGTGAAGCACAGAGAGTGATGAATGAGGTTTGCAGAGGCAGCTTTTCCAAACAGTGAGCTAGGAAATCCGGGAACAGTTGCAAAATCACTGAGAACCGCACATTTCAATCCTATTCTAGAGAAAACAGAGATTACGGCAATCCACAGTCGCAGGGCAGCTCCCCAGGGGTACGGGGGTGTTATGTGTCTTCAGCTCCCATTGGTTTCCAATGGGAATTAACTGGCTTTTGTGCCTTCAAACATTTCTGCTTGCGTCTGGAGTGCTGAAACTACTGCTACGTGGTTATTTCCTTGTTTTAATCCCTCCTCAAAGTGCTTTTGTGCAAACTGTCATCCAACTCTGTGGCATGCTACAAAGTGGTGAAACTCGTCAGCTCGTAGGAACGGGATTCAGCCCTACAAAAATATTGTATTGGGTGCTCGTCGTCGTTTGCTGCAAGGTTCACACGCACGCACACGTGTGACTGCTCTCCTACCCCGTGCTGCTCCTGAACGGACGCGTCTCTTTCCAAAGCTCTGCAAACCTTCCAGCTCTGTTCCATAAAGTACCTGGTTCAAACATGATTTGAATGCTGGTGAGGGAGAGGAATCTAAATTGAATTATTGTCGGGCAGGGATTTGCTTTGTCTGGTTCAGCTATCGCACTGCAAAGTTTAGATCCAGGCACTGAGATGGAGATTTTTTTTTTCGCTGGAAGTTCAGACTCCATCCTATGCCAGCAGCCCTGCATTCCTCCGTGGCAGCTGGACCCAGCAGCTGGGAATGCAGGCGGATACTTTACCGGGGCCAAATCCTGCCTGCATGGCAGTGAAGGGGATTGACTGCCCCAGACTCCGAGTGAGCTCCGGGTTTGGCATAAATAGATCCTCGCCGCGAATCAGGTTTTGCACGCAACTTTTGCAGTCCCGTCTCCTTTTTGTTTTGAAGCCGCTCTCTGCACTGTTTTGGTTTTTTGGCCAGGACAGAAGGCCAAAAGAGAACAGAATGGATATTTTGTTGTCTGCCATGTTACCTGATTTGTTTTGGGTGATCACACAAGAGGGGAGAGATAATCAGAGTGATGCGTTCTTATAAACAGAGAAACACTCAATCTGTTTAGTAAATACCTAATTTCAACTTCCCTTTTTTCCTTCCAGTAGAAGAATATTTAATTGAGCATGCTAGTGAGTCCATGAGATGCTTGTTTTCTTAAACATGTAGGATACTCGCATGTCACCATAGGAACTTGCTCCTATTAAACTCCTAAAAAATAGTTTGCTGCCCGAAGTCGTTCTGCAGAAAAGCAAAGCCTGCGCTCCGGGCATGAGGCGCTTCTCCCTCCGCCGCGCTGCTCCTGCCACGCGCCGAGTCTCCGCTGCGCACCCATGAGAGCCGGCAGCGCGCGCGATGCCTGGTGGAATGGGCTCTGGGGCGTCTGACAACCATGATTGGTCAGGATTAGGAAGGGGACGACGCAGGAGTCTGGAATACCAATGTTTCCCGTTTGTCTGTGAACACAAGATACACATTTTTCAGTAGGGTGAGCGACAAGCTAGCAGAAGTGGTGAATTTTCCATTTCTCCAGATGTCTGAGTAAGGACTGCAAGTGCCTTGCTGGAAGACGTGTTTTAATCAAATGGAAATATGGAGCTCAGTGTGGAATCACTGTCAGAATTACATCCTCAGGGACATGCTGCACGCAAAGCCAAGTCATCAAGCATCAAATTGTCTTTTGTGAACCTCAAAATCTGTTAATCCCCATGTGTTTTTTTCTTGTAATATCTAAAAAGTACTGATATGAAAATTATTAATAATGTACTTTGTGTGCAAAATTTCCCCTCCGGAGGCATTTGTGCTAATGCACAAAAACATTCCCAGCCATCTTAAAATACAGTTTCATTTGGTGTTTTATTGTCTGTTTTGAACAGGAAATTTTTTTCAGGTGCTCAGTGCCTAATTTTAGAATTTCCTAACAAAATTGTCTGCTTATTAGGAAGTAGATAATAGCAGTCTACATGGTGAGGGCTGTTTGAGTAGCCATGTACAATGTCTTTTTTTAGAAACCCCTTGGTTTACTCAGGGAATGGCTGGAACTCTTTTGTTTGGTTATGAAGGTCAGGGTGTGTATGGTGGGCGGCTGAAAGCTGTGGTCTTGGCAAACTGAAAGGCAGCTCTTGTCGCTCCATTCATCTGGGAGAGGCTTCAAAACTAAGTGCTGGCCAGGCAAAAGGGAGGCAGGGAGTGTTTGGAAGCAGAGGCTCCCAGTTAGGGACTGTCACTGTACGCTGTTGTCCTCCTGAAGCCCCAACCGGGTGGAATTTTATCGTTGAGAGTGGGTTTTGCAGTTCAGGGAACGCGTGAAATGCCACCTTTGCCTCCTCCTCAGCATCCATCAGCTCCCAGCACACCGATGTGATGGTGCACAGATCCTGCCTTTGGATGGGATTGCTCCTAGCTGTACCTGTTCTGCCTGACCAGGCAAGCACCGTGATGTTCTTGTGCCCTGTCACCATGTGGCCACTGCTCTTCCCATTGGATTCCTGCTCAGTGGGAAGTGAAAAGACATAGCTGATCACTTGGCAAAGAGTTGGGAAAGTATTTAGCCTTTGCCAGGTTCAGAGAGGGCTTGATACAGCATCCGTGTGAGACAGGCTGAGACAGACGGCTCTGGAGAAGCCCAAGGGTGAGGTGTGGTAGCTCCCAAGCACGTGCTGCCAGATGAGATCCACACATTCATTTGTTAATCCTAAACTGAGAGGCTCAGAGTTATCATCTGTTAGTTTAGAGCCTGGAAATGGAACGTAATGCTGTAGTGGGAGTGGATGACAGAGGTATCGAAAGCAACTGCAGCGTAATATCCCGCAGGACACCCAGAGGCTGGTTTGGCTGAGTTGCTTAACTCGATAGCGTCTGCTGTCCAGAGCTTTTTCTCAAGTTACTAATACACTAATATATAATCCCTGCAGCTTGGCAATTTAACCTCACTGGTACAATGTTTAAGCTCTGCAATAATAAGCACAGGTCTTCATCTGTCTTTGAAATTCTTTCTGAACCAGAATCATCACTCAGGTGCAAGGGATTATTTAAAACCACGGACCGTGCACAGCATAACCCGCTTATCCCAGTGGAGTCACTCCTCGTCTGCAAAGCCATCAGCAAAAGCAAATTTGATCCACCGCTTCTGAAAGCTTGTCATTAATACTTCTGTTTACATCTGTCTTACACAGCTCAACGTGCTCTTACATTTAAATTTACAGATAGGCTTCCATTTAAAGTCAGCGCTCTCTCCCCACTCAGACGTTTAAGAGGGAAGTGTCCTGGCACTGGAGGAAGCACTGGAGAGAGTCTGAACCTTCTCCAGGATCTCTAAAGAAGACTGCATAACAGGTTTCAGGCAGTGTTATTTCCGGAAGGTAACTGAGTTTTTAAAAGCCCTCCCAGACACCAAGAACATAGGAGGGCCTTGCTTTTGTACCTCTTCATCACAGCGCTCGTGAGCAAGAGCAGGGCGCTCCTGTTCCTGCTGCCACGTGCGAAGAGCCAAGTCACCAGCAGCGTAAGGTCTGAGACGCCGCGTGGGTTTGCGCCAATGGAGAATGGGGCCGGTGGTGCTGGCTGCCTTTGAAGGAGGCTTTCTGCAGGAAGGCACCATCAGAGCTGCTGAGTCCAAGTCCATAGAACTGCAAGCAACCATATAAGTTTTGAGTCAAAAAAATCTACTCCTCACCTCTTGCGCGTCCAAAGCCATCAAAGCTTCTTCAGAGTGCAGCAATAAGCCTGAGATCTTCAGTACTGAGGATTATACCTGGCAAGGACTACAGTGGGCCAGGAGAAAAGATGGGCCATCAAAGGCTTTGCCTTTGGTTTTTCCAGTGGAGGAGGAGTGGAAATTGTGTGCTGTTATAGTGACTTTGAGCAGTAAGGGCTCCGGCAGGATTTTTAGGATCTTCCCCTTGAGTTAGAGGATTTGAGAAGAGATCGTTTTACAACAGAAAAAATACATGTTAACACCCCCCAGCCATTTCCCGTGGAAACTCAAACCACTGTTACACTGAGATTTGAACTCTTTCTCCCTCACCTAAAAGAAACTGTACACTTAAAAATAGAAAAGAAGTCATCCTTCTTCACCCTGTAGAAAGGAGACCGTGCTGGCTGCCGGGGAGTGTTTTTGTTGTCATACAGCACAGCATTGCACAGCCCCGCGTGGTGCCGAACAGTGGCAGAGGTGGGACCTGCAGAGTGCAGGGTATCGCCGGGGACAGCACGGGTTTGGTTGGGCCTGTTACGTAGCTGAAGAATCTCTGGAAGTCCCAGTGCAGTGTTGGTTTTGGTACTTGATTTGGTTTTGTTCAAGGTAGGAAGGCTTTCAGTCACGTAAGTACCTCGTTCTACTGATGGAAAAATTATAGCGTTTGTCTCTGCAAAGGTCTCCCCAAAAAGGATCGGCTCTTTCTCCAGTCTGAATTCCACCCAAAGGAGCCTGCAAATCCTATGGCAAGCTTTCATCACTGCAACTCAACCTCTCGTTACTAAAGGGCTTCGGCTACTGGAAACGCTCTTTTATTTCCTGACTTCTGTAATATTTCTCTGTCCACACAAACGGACCATTCTTCAGGCGGATGGTCTGCGTTTCGTAAGAGCCAAGAGAAGCCAGTTGGGAGCAGCCGGCTCCGTGAGAGGGAAACTCCCACTCTGTTTTGGAGGAATGGTTAATAGGAAAATGGATATTTTTTCATCTTGGCTTTATAAGAATTATATAAAAACGTTTGACAGACGTGAGAAATAGGTGGAAGCCCAAGGAATCTCCTTTTGCCAGAGAAACACTTCCCAGTCAAGCCTTGTGCTCCGTGTCTGGGTCAGAGCTCATTTGAGTCAGCGGGAGCTTTTCCCTGGATTTCAGTGGGTTTTGGAGGAAGCCAGGGATTAAAAACTAACCAAGAACTCGTATCCCCTCTCTGAACAGAGGTTCAGACCAGAGCTAGGTCCAGCTTTGGGGATGTGTGGGACCTGAGCAGTGACTCTGCCTTGGAGGCTGGCAGCGCAGGATCACTTTGGGGCGGATTATTTAAAACTCTTCCTGCAGTCAGCGTGCTCGGAGCATCGCGAAGCAGTGCCGACAGCTCTCAGGTAGCGCTTTGACTCCTGGCACAGCTCTCGGGGCGAGGGCGACGGCTGCGTCTGTGACTCAGACCCGCTTGCCTCCGCTTTGTCATTTCTCTCCTCGTTATATTCCTCCTCCTATAGATTTTTTTCTCCTGAACCCTCGGAGGGACGCTCTGTGCAGGTGTGCATGTTATGCAGGATAGGAGAACGTGCGGCAGCCCGGCGGCACCCGGCAGGAACTCATTGCTGCCAGTTGGATCCGTAAGCTGACTTTTGCCTCCAGATTTTAGTGCCTTTGGAGAAACCGAGAACCATTTGTTGTATTTTTTTTCTAATGTTTCTCTGGCTTAATTATTCGAGGGTCTGTGTCAGAGTCTATCACTGTCAGATGTTGCTGCTGGAAGGGGATTTCAGCCAGGGAAAACTTCAGCTGGGTGGGTACGGACACAGGCTTCAGCGAGAGCGATGAAGTCCTCTTTGTTCCAGTTTTTCCATTGCCTTTGGATCTGACTTTATCTTTCTTTAGATCTGTGTTGAAATTGATTTTAAAAACCTCGACCAAAGAGAGCAGAGAATTTACTCTACTCCCTGTCCCGAAATTACCATTTTTCCGCCCAGAGCTGCTGTGGTGCCGGGCCGTCTGAGCCCTGGGGCTGCCAGCCGGGCTCCTCCGACAGAGGGCTTTCTTCAGACCATGCCTGGAGAAGGTGCCCCATGCCATGGCTGTGTGCCACTGGCTCCGTGGTCACACCGACCCCGGCTGGTGGGTGACGAGGACAAACAGAAGCACTGGAGAGGAACGATGACAAAGGAACCACAGGGATCCATTTGTTTGTTTATGAGGGGGTTGGGAGCCATTTTTTGATTTCGTGGCAACTTGTAGACAATCAGAAAATCAGCGTTCAGAAACTCAAACACTGAAGAACTGCCCACTAGGAACAGGGCTTTTTCCATGCAGGCTGTGGACAGCCAGGTACATTTCCAATTCTTTACTAATCAGCCTGGGTCCAGACCAGCATATTTATGTAAAACCACTGATACTTTTATTACTGAAGACAGCCCAGAGATCAGGCCCCTACAGTTGGTCTAGAAATGGAATATTTGATTTTCCCCCAGTAATAGTCTGTTTTTCTTGTCTCTTGGCAGTTTGCACAAAAGCTCTGAAGTACGTGACATACGGCAAAGAGAACATCAAAATCTGTTGTGCCATGTGATCGGCTCGCATTGCAGCGGACATGTTCCTGGCTCCACAAAGCTTCACAGTCACAAAACTATTCCTTGCTTCCTGATGGGAATTCGTGCCTTCGCTTTAACTGTCTGCAATAATTCATAGGTATTTGCTCTCAAAACATGTTATATTCATGCTTCCTTTAAATGTAAAATGTTCCTAGGACTGGTACAGCGGGGCAGTGGGAAGTCCTGGGCGCTGCTGTTTTGTGGGCATCTCCAGAGGAGACGCTTTCATGATGCATGCTTCCCCGGGCAGTGGGTTTGACGCGAGGAGCACATCTCCAAGGGCAAGTGGGTATTTGCAGAGTCACTTGCATTCGTCCAGCCATGCCAAAATAGGGTGAAACCTTTTTTCCCCCCATTTGGGTGACCAGCACGGTACAAGTGTGGGACCCATAAAAGCTCTCCTACCTTCTGTCATCCTTCCCTTGGTACGTCTGCCACTGCTTACGATGGTCAGGCGTTTATTTGGTAACAATGGTCAGGATGACTCCAGCAGAGATGGTACTGACATGTGTGGCTGCATTGAGCAAGCAGAATCAAACAGTTCTTTTGAGCAATAACTGACAGAAGCCACTTCAGAAACCTCTACAAGATAAAGAGCGAGGCACACGTGACAAAAGGAGAGACCAGACAATACAAGCGAAATTATTTATAACTGAAGGCTATATTATTTGCAATAAGTGATCAGCAAATCTTCAGCTAAAAACTACTTCCATGAAAATTTAGCATTTAAAAAGAGGGGATTTATCATCAGTAGGATTTTCCTGCACTGGGCTCAACAGGAAGAATGAAAGATAAACATCGCTCTCGCAGGCAGAGACCAGGGAGGGAAGCCTGGTCAGTGCAGCTGAATAGCTCCAGGCTTTTTGTTCCCCTTGGTGGGAAGCGGTGAGATCTGGATAATGGGCTGCACAGGGGAGAGGAAGCTCTGCGTGGGGAGTCATCGAGCTCAGAGAAAGTGCCACATCTCAGGGTTGTTTTTGTCAGACTAACAAATGCAGCCTTTTCCTCCCCGTTAACCGCAGCCGTAGGATCCTCTGGGGTGTGCGGAGGTCAGCAGCTCTGGTGCGCTCTTTCTCACCCAGCTGCAAGCTCACATTGAACAGCGAGGGGTTGGAAGGAGGCCGTGTGTCTTTGGCCTAAGGCACAGAAATTTGCTTTGGTAGGCTTCTGATTAGAAACACAGAGGGCGAATTCATCTTCTTAAGAGACGTACCTGGGCTTGGAAGCAGGATTGTTGCTTAGTTCCTGTACCCTGAGCTGCAGGTAGAAATAGAAATACCGCTATGTTGGCAAAACCGGGGCCAGAAGCACACGTTCGTGAGGTGTGGGGCTTTGGAAAGAAAGGATGGGAGGTGGCGTTGAAGGGAAGAACTGGGCCTGATGGTTTTTCTTCAGAGCCACCAATTAGGGGGCGGGTTTTTTTCTTGCTGAAGTGCAGGAAAAGGGCTGGGATGTCTCTGCTTCCCTCAGTGCTCAGAGGGAGGATGTGTGGGGACACGAGCAGTGTTAGCTGTCAGCATCAGGGGAGACTGGACTGCTGAAAAAGAGCCTAAATAGCCTGGATGAGAGATAGATTCTCTGCTTGGATAGATTCTCTGCTAGCGGGGATAATAAACTTTTCTCTTTCAAGGTCCAGGCTGGTGAGCTGTGGGCTGGAGCATCTTCTCTGAGTGGCAGAAATAGCAGATGTGTTGTTCTTCACGTCCCAAAGAACTCTCTGTTCCCCCCTACCCCTTCCTAACCTGGTCAGAAGCGACTCCCTATTGGTAGCACAGAGCTGAAAGAAGACAGGAGAGCATCTGACAGAACCACTGGGATTTGGGAGATTTTAGAGATTTTCTTAGATACTGGCAAAATGATGAATGCAAGCACTGAGCGTTATTACTCGATTCACCTACCTTTCGTGCTGGCGGTAGCCCCAGGGCTGTTCTCTGCGCTGCCACTTGGAATTAGCACACCGAAGGGAAGGAGACTGTGATGGTATTTGTCTCCCAGGGAGGTGCTGAGACATGGCTGATGCTTGGCGGTTGACCTAGCACATGGTCTGAAGGTGCCACCTCTGCCCAGTCCTGGAGCTGTCACAGCACTGCTCCTTGGCTGAGGTTCAAACACGCGTCTCTAGAACCTTGTCTGTTATTTGAAAGAAGAAGCTGCTTTACAACGAGTGCAACACAGGCATATCTTAGTGAAGGGAAGAGCCTCCTGCAACCCCTGGTCCTCAATTTCATGACTCCGAGAAAGGGTGCCAATATAGAGGTCTAGAGGTCTTTCCAAGCTGCCTAATGTGCTTTTAAAAGACTAGATCTTATTTTTTTTAAAGGACTTAGAGATGTAGGATCATACATTTGATTGAAAATCATTGGGATTTAGGCACTGAAGCAGCTGTGAGGCTCCGCACTGTAAAACAAATGCAGAGCGCAACCCTCCAGGATCCCCATGCAGCTCCCAGCTCCTTGTGCCATGCTCAGGCTCCTCAGCCTCCAATGGGTGGAGGTTTATGTATGGATTGCAGAAAGTGGCTGAAAAAGGAGCTGCCAATGACGGGGAAGGAAAGGGGTTGAACATTGTCATAGCAATCTCGTCAGCGACACATCCTGCCGTGTGGCGGTTCCCTCTGCTCAGGCCAGTCAGCTGTGAAACCCCTTGTTATCTGCTGTCAAAGCCAGGGCTGCTGCGGGGATCCTGTGCCTCAGTTTCCCCGTTGCTGTTGTGAGGACGCAGAGGGGAGTGAGTGGAACGGCACCGTGCTGGCACTCTGTGTGTGTTGTGTGCTGTTTTACATCGGCGAGGGAAGCTGCCTGCACTGCATTATGTATTAGGTTCTTGAAAGCATAAGTAGTTGTGCAATTATTAGAATTATATTTGCATTCACAACTAGGATGTATATAACAAGTATGGTAACGCATGCTAATTAAATACCAATTAATCATTTTAAAAAATGAGGTTTTAATCTATACAGCTATCACAGATGTAGTAAATACTCATTGCTTATGAAGAAAAAATCAGGTGTGTTTTAGTATGCGGCCCTAGTCCTCTCTAAACACACAGTGCCAATTATTTAAACAGATTTAATGTGTTCCTTATTCACATTACACAGCCACTGCTGCCGAGTGACGGTCATTATAATGTATTTGACTGCTTTACATTACTGCACATCAATGCTCCCAGCTGCCCACATTGGGCTGGCTTGTGTTTCAACCGTCAGAAAATGTGCAAATTCATTACGTTTTGCCCTGCAAGGCAGAAGGGTTTACTCGTGCTAAATCCATCCAGGCAATCCAGACAGGCTGCTGAAAACCCGCCGTCGGCTTTTGTACGGTTTGAAGCTTTGTGGCTCTGGCGGGATATCTGACATCGCTTTATCCGCAGGCTTCAGGAGCTCTGCGGAGGAGAATCAAAGTCCACGTGGAGCTGAGAGCATTTGATGCTTCTGATTAAGAAACATCCAAAGTTGCTGCTGCCAGAGAGGGAAGAGGCTTTTGCGCGCTCTCTCTCTGGTATGAGTTTCCCCTGCAAGTTGAGAGTTGCATTGTAGGCCCGGCTGGGACAAATTCAAGCTAAATTAGCTGGATGTGCTGGCTGCTGCCTGGGGGGAACCGGTGATGAGCAAACTGAAGGGTTTATAGTGTGCAGCCAAGCAGGGCATGGAAGTGAAGGTGTCTCTGGTCACCCTTACGGCAGACAGGCATGCACAGCGGTGGCTGCGCTCACCAAGGACGGCACGTGCGTCCTCCCGTGCCCAGGGACGCCTGGGGTAGCAGGAGTCTGCACGGCAAAGTTGTGGAAGTGGGGATGCAGAGAGGAGCGTTGCTACAGGTGGGGGTGAGATGGTTGAGATGGCTCAGCACTTCCCACAAGGTCCAGGTTTTGGCTTCCAAGGGTGTTTTACCAGACTTTTGCCATGCCTGGTGTTTGCTGTTCATTATGTTTCACCTTGGAAGCCATTTCCTCCATGAAAAACCAGGCTGATTGAAGAGTTCCTTTGTCTGGGCAGGATTTGGCTAGGACACCCTGCAGTGCGGGAGGTGCCTCTCTGTTCTGGCGCCTGTTTGCTCGCATGGGGCTGCACCACGCCGGACACCTCCATCATACACACCAGGAAGGTTTTACCTGCATTGAGGCCTAGGGCTGAGAGACTCACCTGGGAATTTCCCCGAATGAGCTCACCTCGCTCCCTGGGAGTGTCCGTGGCTGGCTGCTGCATGAGGATGACAGCTGGCAGCTGCCTTCAGAGATGTGGTCAACCCTGGGCTCCAACCTGAGCTTCCCTGCCATGGGATGGGGGGGCTGAGTCCCACAGACAGCCAGTGTGGGGGTCCCTGTGGTGGACTGCCTCATTATTTACCCTTCCCTTTTTTTTTAAGTTAAGAAATAATGTAGCAAAAATCTGTTTTACACGAATTCTATGAGTTCCCTTGTCAAAAGTTAGGTGGTGTCAGAATTAAGGGTTCTGCAGCCTCTGTTGTGTACGTGGACGTTTCTTCAACACTTCTTTCACGTAGTTTCAGTAGTTACTAAGCCCTGATGCATTTGGTCTCAGTAGAAATGTCCCCAAACTCCATACAACCCAGAACTGGGCTGAAACTTCTTAGCAATATGTACATTCACGCTTTGCTAAGCTGTCACCATTTTAAAGTGTCTGTACCTTCTCTAGGTACTTGTTGCACCCTGTAAGTGCTCCAGCATCAGGTTACTTTGAGTTTTACTTCCCACTCTTCTGCTTAATTTGTTCATCCTCACTTTTGAGAATCAGTCTCACTGATTTTCGCAGTCTTTACCTTTAATTTCTGGAGCTGGTGGTACCTTAAATGGATGATTTCAGCTCATTTGGTTTCGTTCGGAAACCAATCAACCCAAATCATCTTCAGAGATAAGTAATGAAACTAAGTTCAAGCGCTTCTCAAAGTGTTTTCCTAAGGTGCTTATCTGAGCTCAAGCTGGGCTGCATTTATAGGACAATTCAGGTCTGAAGCTCGCTTGAGACTTCATCAACAAGGTAAGAGAGTGCTAGTAATTATTCTAATTTTTCAAGTCAAGATATTTGTTTGGCAGAAGGCTTTGTGCTTCCTTTCATATTACTGCATCTCTCTTTTTTTTTTCCCTAATAAGTAGGAATATGAAGGCTAGATATTCAGTTTGGTGTTATTTATTCTCATGATACTTGAAGGTAGTCTTTGCACAGATCTATCAGGAGAATTGATGCGGAGCCTTCAACCTTTGAATCACTTGGTTTGTGAGGGCAGCTGATGTTAACCCTGAGTTAATTACTGTCCTATGGCTCTCAGGTGTGAGCCATTGATCTCAAATCGATTCCCAGAGAACAACCAAGCAGGATATAAACCCACCAAAGCCAATGGAGCTGGCCTGGGATTAAATTCACCGTAGAGAGCAGATTTGGAGCAAATTTGTGAGTATGGGGAATACATGTATGCTGTTTCTTTTCAAAATATGAATGGGTGATTTTAAGTGTCATTGCAGACTTCTCTCATTAGGCTAAATTCACTTTAGAGGGCTTTGCTATTCAGAAGAACATTGCATGGAACACAAAGTGCTCAGCTACAAAGCAAGCTATAAAAAGGTTAATGATTTTAAGGCAAAGTTAGATGTAAGCACTGATAATGTTACAAGTTGTGTTATTCCACTTTCTGTGGCAAGGCACATCTGTTTCTTTCATTTCAGTGCAAGTTTTTGTCTCATAAAAGAGCTTTAGGTTTGGGAGCGAGGTATTTGCCTGTGTTTTTCTGCTGGACACTTGAAAGGCCTGCAACCTGGCACTAGCGCATGGGTATTTAAGCTTTTGCCTTCTAGCTTTGTTTTAGGAATAATGGGCAACTTCACTGATTCCCAGGTGGAATTAATGGGTGCTTCTCACAAATTTAAAAAAGCCACAAACAAACCCAAATCTTGATTCTATCCCTTTCAGAGGCCTGGGTTCAAAACCCCTCCTGCTGCCTTTTTAGTTGCTGTGTCTCGGTGGAGCTGATGATAATGTGGACAAGGATAAGAGTGGGTTGTTACAGCTGTCTTCAGGCCTGATGAGCTGAGGTGGGGAAGAAAGAAACAAGAAACTGTGCATGAATTCTATCCAGCAGCCTCTTTCATAGGGATTTTTATTATGTGTGGTTTGTATTGAGGGAACTGGAGCAGAAGACAGACACGTGGCTTTGTCACAGTTGTGAAGAAACCTGAGTTTGGGCTGGAGATCAGCCTCGACATGCAGCTCCTGTCCCTCCCCACGAACGAGTCCTGTGCTGAGCCACTTCATGCTGCCCCTTGAGATGAGTTATTTCAGGATAGGTGCTTCCATCAAAGGGACTCTGACGCCTGCTCGAGACTCCCAAAGAAGGACGGTGTGGTGGAGTCGGATGATGGATGAGCCAGGGCTGAGGCTTGGGCTGCTCTGGTGTCGTGGGCTTTTTCCGGAGCAGGGAGCGCCGTGAGCAGGAAGGAAGAGTTTGCTGAGAATAAATTTGACACAGTGGGACAAAGTGTTCCCCTTCAATCTGTTCTACAGCCAGAACAGCAGCGGCGTTTCTGCCAAGTAAGGGGCCTGCTGCAGGAACAGTTTGGCAAGGGAGAAAACTATAGCCAAATCTGTGCGAAGCAGCCTGATAGCGGGTGGCTGGATTACACAATCTTCCTGATATTCAAAATTCATTATCTCTTGCAAAGTGTCTCTGAGTGAAACAGAATTGTGGAGCAGATAACTCTTTTTATTTTGTTTTCTTTCTTTCCACCCCCTTCCAAAAGTTGTGCATTTAAACACTTCCACTGAAATTCGTGAAATTTGAAAAGTAAGACTGGGAGGACAGAGCTTGTAGTGGAAACCCTTGTGAGGAACCTGAGGGCAGGGCTAGAAAATGAGCTGTTGCAATGTCCAAAATCCTTGGGTTTGTTGAAACTTGGTCCTGGAAGGGATGAGCCAGAAAGGAATCCTAAGAAAAAGAGGAAAAATATGATATCCTTTCACTTCACTGTGTTCTTTTGTAAGTGCAGTCATTTCTGGGAGAAGTATCAAGATTTACAGCTATTTGCAATGCTGCCATGTGGGATGAATGAGCTCCCGTGAATGGAAGAATCATCATCATGAAGAAATCGGTGTGGTTTTGTCTTGGAAATCGTTATCATTGTTCAACAGTTGTGCTCGACTGCTTCTACTGTTTTGCTGTGTACAAACAAGAATAATCTTATAATTGCCTGGCTTGCAAATTAAAGAAATCTGGCTGATTGGTACTGGAAATCATATGCTTGTGTGTTCTCTCTTACTGTTTTTGCTTTCGGTCTCTGTCTTTTCTTCTGTTGTTCTCTTAAACTGTGTTTATCTCAACCTAGGAGTTTTGCCGCCTTCTCTTTCCTGAGTCTACTCCCTGTCACACTGCAGGGGGGTGGTGAGCTGGGAGTCAGTGAGCGACTGCGTGGTATTTTAGCTGTGGACTGGGGCTAAACCACAACAATGAACCCTCAAAGAAATTAGTGAGAATAAGCTGCAGCCCAGGTCTGAATATTTTCTGTATTGCTACCTCTGAGCATTAAGGAGTCCATCTGGACTATGGGCTGGTATCGGTGCACTTTGCCCCTTCACCTTTTGTTTTGGGGTTTAAAACTGTAGTTGAAATGACTCTCCCAACTTGTGCAAGTGAATGAGAGTTTACAGCTGGGGGAATGTGCATGATACCACTGCTGTAACAGAGTCTGTGGCTACAAGTTTCGATGTGAAACAGTCCTGCACAGGGTAAGAGGAACCACTCTTGGCTCCAAGCCTTGGCTCTTCTGAAGCCAGTTCCTTCGGGTGGCTGTTGCCAGAGGAGCAGAGCCTTCCTAGGGTTTGATCCTCCGAGCTACTTGGACCAACTGCTTCTGCGCTTCCCAGAGCAGGTCTGAAACAAAAGCATGCTTGCTACAAGTTCCCAGTGCCACTTTGGCAATGCATGTACTGAGTTTTCCATTTTCCTTCTCTAAATTTTATTTCCTTTCACCTTCTAAGTTTCTTCCCTTTTCCCCAAGGGAGTGCTTATGTTCTCAGGTTAAAATGAGAAGTTCATTCAGTTTTCCATGAAGGCTAATTTGTTAAAAATACAGTTTTAGTATCCTTTCAAATGGTATTTTCCATATAAAAATATTTATTTTACTAAAACCACATCTTTCTGATGGAAAAATGTCTGGGCGTTAAAAAAAAAAATCAACCACTGTCTGGTAGCTTCAGTATGTAAATGTTTCTGTGGTATAACTATGATTTTATGGAGTAAAGCAATTAGAGATAACTGGCTAAGTTCTTCATTTTAACAAAAGGTAATTGATTGTAAGATTATTTTTAGGTAAGGTGTGAAAGCTTCACGCACTAGAGCCTTGCTGTGATCTTCTGAATCATTCATGTTTCACAGTTTAAATATTAACATTTCTAGGTTGTCTATTATTTTATTGATGCAGTCATGGAGCAGTAGAAGCTAGGTAAAAGCTTGCAAGGTCTTTTGGCAAACTGCCCCTAGACAACCCAGTAAAAGCCAAAATATTATTGGAAGAGAAGGATTAGAAAGTAAAAGAAATGGTAACAAAAGTCCTGAGGAAACACCTCTTCTCTCTTGGAGATCTGGATATAGCTTGCTTCCTCCAGACCTCTCCACATCTTCTGCTTCCTCCCTGGAATGACTGTCACCCCTTCTGGGGCACAAAATCCTTTCTCAAGTTACAGGAGTGTCTTGGTCTCTCACACGCTGGTCTCCTTACAACACTACAGCACAGACCTTTCAAAGTGGTGTCGTTCTGTCCCTCGGCGCTTTGTTAAGTAACGGGGGGAGAAAGTGGTTTTAATTTGGCTGCATACAAATCTCCAATGAAATAGACTTTTTAACTTTTGAAAATTCATAGGTGGAATCAATCTACAGTAAAGATAAAGTCTTTTACTGATTAAATATCACTACGTCCTTCTGCGAGGACAAAATATTTACCTGTTTAACTACTTGAACTCTTAGAGAGACTTCCAGGGGGAAAGGAGGGAAAAAAAAAAAAAAGTGAAGAAAATCTTCATTTTTTTTTTTTCAGTATTTGAAGGGGTAATCCTATCTCTTGGCTCTCCAGTGTATATTCTGATTGAAAAGCTCAGCCTTTCAGATCTTTCCAGATTTGTATGGATCGTTAGGAAGAACATTAGGTGATGCTTTCTGGGTTGCTGGAGTGGTGTTTCCAAGCAGCCGTAGGCACAGAGGAGTTGTGTGTTGTGCGGCAGTGTGAAAAGTCCTTCATCTCAATGCACTGCCTTTTGAGACATGAGCGTGAATGTTTCCTCTTCTCTAGTGACGTTATTTGTTTTGCAGAAAACATTACTGAGAGAGAGAAAATAGGAGATTTTTTTTTTTTTTTTTTTCCCCAGGGCCGTGTCGCCAAAGGCCAGGCTGGATCCTGGAGTGGGGTTACAAAGATAACCCGTCTTTAACCTCTTGTCCCTGCCCCGAGGTACAATTTGGAGACGTTGGCATAAACAAGGCCTGCAAAGTGTTGTGTGATGTACAGAGCTGGAACCAAGGAGCCGCTTTTGCACAGATCTTGTGCTCCCTCCCGCAACCCGTGTGTGGCGATTTAAAAGCAAGAAAGGCCTCCAAGCAGCACGGAGGGGGACACCTTAGCACAGCAGAAAGCTTTCCTGGGGGGCTGGCTACAAACTTGTAGGCAGTGCAAAAAGCTTCATGCCAACATGTTTTTAATTCCAGCACCTGAGGAGCCTTCCAAAACTCAAGGTGGATCTACCTGGGACACCATCCCACTGGCAGGCAGTGTTGGAGGAAGGACAAGGTCCTGGCCAACGCAGCCCACCGAGCGTGAAAGATCTCCTCGCAGAGGACACCCATGTGTCACGGGAAGTGCAGCAGGTAATACCCGGAGATGTAAAGCAACTGGAGCATCTGGGTGATGCAGAAACCTGGTCCCTCCTTTCCCTTCTGCAGGAGGTGGTCTTGTCCCACCTGATCTTCTGACTCTCTGTCTGCGCTGGTTAGACCAGGCTTTGCGGTGTCAGGCCTTCACGTGGCGATGTTAGCATGTAACCTCCAGTAGTTTAGCCAATTGTTTTAAAAATGAACCTTTGGTACTGAGACCTCCGCCTATGGAGAAATGGTGTTCGTTCCTGCTTAGGGCAGTGAGAAGCTGCTGGCAGCCATCACTGCACGCGAGTCCTTTGGGGCTGATGAATTTAGGGCAGGTTTTCTGTTGCGATTAAAATACCGGACCTGCAATACTGTTGCACCAGTGGCAGCAGCATGTAAATAGATGTGTGAAACCAACAGTTTTTTTTCAAGCATCCCAAACATCTTCTGGATTCACGTTTCTTCTGCCTGTTAGATATCTTAAAAAGAGCGCGATCAAAATAGTGATTTTACAAATTCCATTTTGACTTTACCTTACCTTTCAGAGTGAAAAAACTAAGAACTTGGGTCAGGGGTATTGTATTGTTCGTGACTCTTGAAAGCAGAGAATCTGGACTATTTATTTAACTGAAATGTAAGGTTATGACGCTTCACTGGTAGGCAGGTTGTGGGCTTGGAACAGGGCCGTGTGTTTGCACTAGCGGGGAACTAAAACTGCCAACTACAGGCTGATGCTGTGTGCTGGTGAGTCAAAATGTGATGACAATAGAAGCCGTGTTTCGGAAACAAAGTGTTAGCACTGATTATATTTTTCCCTGTCAGCAAAAGAGGGTGCCAGTTGCTGAGAAATGTGATCCATTTTAGGTTATAGCTCCTTATGAATGGCATCATGAAGAAATATGATGCACGTTTCCATGGATAAGAGCCCATGTTAATTATGTTGAAAGTCTGCAGAGAGCTCTGCTCTGTCATTGCACAGTGGTGCGCGTAGATACCAGTACCCTACGGGGTCACCAACACTGATTCATCCGAAAGTGTCGTCATGATCTTTAATTTGCTTAGAATTTTTTTTTAATTCTCTGTCCTTGGCATCTGTGTGCTGTGCTTGGAATTAAACAGATACTTTGGAAGTGGATGTTAGGTGGTCTGTTTCTAGACATCAGTGTCAAGAAGTGTTACGTGATCATCAAAGTTCATGAGGGAGGAGGATGTATTGTGATTGAACAGGAATACTTGGTTTTAGTCTTTCCACTGCAGCAGTTATCACAGTCATTGGGGAGAAACAACAAAGAGTTCCTTCATTTTTAATTGTCCATTCTTCTGTTTTTATCATCGTGGAGTAATGAGAGAAACTGCCAGAGAAAGGTCACCATCAGTGGTCCGTCGATAGCAACCTGCAAGGATGGGATCCTCTCTGGCTTTGTTTGAGGGTGAGAAGGGTCCAAGATGGGTATGCTGATGGTAGGGTTGCTCTGGTGGGAAATCTTCAAGGGCAGGAAAAAAAGTCACGCCAGGAGCACGCTAGCTTTGCTAGGAGTAAGGTTTGTTGGTGTAAGCACATCTATTAGGAGTTGGAAGGGCAGAGGATCTCCATACAGCTGAAGGTTAGCAAACTCTCCCTGTGATTGCTGTGGCAAAAATAATCTTGAGCCTGACAGATTTTATTTGGTACCCTGCTTGGTATAAGTCATCTCTTTCTGCCGTGTGCTGTCTCTGCAGGAGAAGGGACTGCTGTGTATTTAAAGCAGCAGCAGGAAAGCTACTCTAATGCAGATGAGGCCAGGAACTGAGTGTCAGGCTTGGGGCTGGATTGAGCCAGGTCCTTGGAGCTCCCGAGCATGTAAGGTGGGCATTGGGCATGGTGGCAGCCCCGTGGAGATGGTGGCTGTTTATGTTCACTAGGATGTGCTGTAGAGCAACTTTCCTCAGCATGAAATGCACCGTAGGAATAATGGAAATGACATGTGTGATTCTTACTATTTATTAGGAAGAAATTTTTTACGCTGAGGGTGGTGGAGCACTGGCTCAGGTTGCCCAGAGAGGTGGTGGATGCCCTGTCCCTGGAAACGTTCCAGGCCAGGTTGGCCGGGGCTCTGAGCAACCTGATCTGGTTGGAGATGTCCCTGCTCCTGGCAGGGGGGTTGGACTGGGTGGGTTTTAACAGTCCCTTCCTACCCAAACCATTCTGTGATTTAAAGCCCTGCTTATTGTAGTGGGAATACAAGCACAATACACCAATACACTGATAATCTTAAATCCAGTTCTCCCTCTGACCTAACACACCATTTTTGATGGACATGTTCTTTTTTTAAACAGCTGAAAGAATCAAAATGACATCTTATATTCCCACTCTAGGCAGCGGGATTCCTGGGAAATGCATTAAATTGTCTCTTTGCTGATCAGATAAAGAGGGTGAATAAAGGCAAATTATACTGCAACATCATTGTTTTTAATTAGATTTTTTTAATAAGTGGAGGAGTAGATGTAACTGTTTTATTCTTGTGGGAAGTCTTACTCGGTTTACTTTTCATTCACACTTGAGACTTGCCTGGACTATTCTTTTCACTGTACAGCAGCTTTTACTACAGTAAAAGAATCAATAAAGGAAGAAAGTCTGGTATATGCCACTGCTTGCTTGTGTGCATCAATGCACAAGTGTGTGTGGGAAAAAAAAAGTTTCTAGATTTTGCATTCTTGTTTATAGGTACAAATTTGAAAGATCTTGAAAATCTGACTGGAAATTATCTGAGGAATCTATTTTATGTGAGGAAATGCTGCTCATAAAAATCTAAGTATTTTGGAGGAACACAGATTTCTATCAGAGCTTTCTGTGGGATTTTTTCAGAGTATACAGTTTAGACAACGTCATTTTGATCTGATGTGCTAGCAGGAAATTTCAAAGTAAATCTCTCTTTAGAAAAGTTAAAATATTGCAAGAAACTGTAGCTTTATTTTGTCTTTTTGTGTTTTCTTTTTGTCTTTCTTTTGCCAGCTCAGGAGAGTAAATAGAAGTTGACTGAGCTTGAAAGTCTGAATTCTGGCCAGTTCAAATTTAAAGGGTTGTCAGCAGAAAACGTGCAGCACTGACAGTTAGAAATCCCTCATTTTAATGGGCATTTCAGAGCAGCCATCAAAAACCTAAGATATGTAGTGAGGATTGTGAAATGACGAAAGCCAGCTGTTTTTATTAACTAAATCATTAGATTGTCGCTTAAATATTAGTGCGTGTCTGTGTTGCAGATTCAGAGGCTCGGATACGATGCAGTTAAGACAAGATTCTCTCGCTGGCCAGAGAAAGAATCTATAAGTACCAAAGCCAATAAGCACATATTTTGCTGAAACTCTGCTTTTCTGAATGCTTTGGGATTTGTGCACAGAACCGGTGGAATTTGCACTGGGTCAGCTTTGATTTTCACACCCGAAGATGCTGAACACAAGGTTCAGGTGATACCAGGTGTCCGACCACTGGCATGTTCTCTGGCATCATTTTCAGATTTAGATGGCTTTAGCCTGCTGTCAGGAAAGATTTGTCTCTCTTACCACCTACGCGGCAACTTCTTCCTTGCAGGTGCTGGGCGGGATGCGCAGGCAGCAGCAGGGGATGGTTTCCTGGCACCTCTGCTCAGTGCTGTGTAATGGGATTTTCACAATCCGTTTCCTTTGCACGCGGCTCTTCAGGGAAAATTCTGCCTTCCTGCAGACAGGCAGGTTTGTGAGATGTGGCAAGGGATTATCTCTCCTCAGATGCTGTGTTTGCATTCTATAGAAACCATACTGGTATTCTCTTACTGCGTTTGCAAAACACCCACAAGTCATAAGAAACATGAATTTTATTCTAAATAATTAGAGATTAATAAATCTCATACTGGTGCTGTCTCACAAGCAAAGAGCTCAATTTGCTCAGCTTTTGAGGTCCAGTGAAGTGTCTGTGGTTTTCAGTGGAAGAATTGGGACACTGAAGTGTTGTGGTGACCTCAGTAAGTCATTGATTTTCTAATTGAGACCTTAATCAAAGAAAAATGAGGAAGCTTCAGTTTGCTTCTCACCCTCACAACAGATAAGGATGCTAACCGCCAGAAAAATGTTCTAATGATTGTATTGCGTTGGTCCTCTTAAAAGAGGCAAATGCTTTAAATAGAATTGTGATAATGATGTGATCATTGTCTGGGCTGGCTTAATGAGTTTAGCGGCTGTTGCAATATTAAATACTTAGCTCTTAAGAAAAATACCTCCTGTTTCGTTCCAAAAAGATCAGAACAAGCTGGTAGAGCTTTTGCTATTGTGCTGGATACATCACGTGTAGCTCCATATGCTGCCAAAATAACTGCTAGTTTGGACACTGCAGTCCTCTCTGGATTTGGCAGCTTTGGTGCCTCAACATAAACATGAGAATAGGCGCTTGGAGGCTGTACATTGAACTGATTAATAAATTATATCAAAGTTTGAAATATCAGAGAGTGAGAACGTGGTTGGAGTGGGCATGATAGGCAGGTATGTGTATTTAAAAAAAAAGTGAGAGTGTCAGGGTAAAGAGGGTTCTATGTCAGTCTTGCATAATAAATCTGGGCATTGAGGGGGTTTGCAAAGACGAAACCAAGATGCAGTGTGCAGGGAAGAAGCAAGGAGGCTCCGTGGGAGACCCTGTCCCTGGACTGGTTCTGTTGAGCCATCTCCAGTTGCTCTGTTAGACACCAGAGACAGCCCCAAGGACGCTTCCATCAGCGCTGCGGATTTGCCACCTCTTGGCTGCGCTGCCCTGGGAATGACTTTGTGTCTAGGCTTGTGTCCTGCGTAGGAGGAGAGGCAAAGGGCAGGTGGTGATGGAGAAAGCTTGCATGGCTTGGCTGGAGAGCTCCTCTTCACCGGCCCTGGTCCAACTGAGCGTCACAGGGTCTGCTGAAAATGCCGGGCAAGAGTCAGAAAACACATGCAAGAAAGTCCAGTTTCAGTTGAGTTTCTTGTTTGAGAGCAAAATAACTATGTAATTTGGACTGTGGAAAGACTCCTTTATCTTGACTCCTTTTTGTCTGAAATTGAGGGGGCTCTACGTTATGTTGCTCATTGCTAAATTTGAGGCTGAAATATGTGATATCGCACAGAATGAGGTATCCCCTTTGTATCCCATTTTGAATGGGAGTGTTCAGTTCTTAATGTGCATAATGTAAATGTTCCCACCTTCTGTTTCAGTGCGAAGGAGCCAGATCAGGACTGAGAATGGCATCTTTGGGAATTAACATATTTTGTGTACTGGAAGTCTGAAATTATTTTCCAGGCTGTTGAAATTTAATTAATTTTACTGCTTAATAACAATGCTTTGTATCTTCTGTTAATCCCAAACAAAAATTAATTCAGACATCCGTGACTTCTGATGAGAGATGTGAGCAAATAAGAGCTACTTACAATTTCTGGGTTTGGTGAGAGAAGCAATCATTTTGCCCTCATCACTGGCAACCCCTTTGCAGACTCTGAAAGTTCTGAATTAAAGAAAATTTTACGAGACTTGCCTGGAGTGTTAAAGATACTCGGAGTATTAATACAGTAATAAGCTTCATGCTGTGGTTTGCACGGCAAAGGTGTTAAAGGGTTAAGGAGTACGCAAGCAAAGAGATGCAACAGCTCGTAACTCAGTTTGGAGAGTCCCACCTCTGACAGCGATCTGATTCATGGCACGTGTCTGAAACAAATGTCAGGTTTCATTGGTACTGGTGTAGAGATCCAGGCATGAAAGCTGTCACTGCTTTGCGGGGTTTGGCACACAGGGTTTATTGATACGGTCAGGTGTTTACTCTTATCCTAACCTATGTGCTTGGAAATGTGGCAGGAGACACAGAAAATACATACTTGTATGTTATTTGGAGTAAATGTTCTGCTTTTTTCATTTAGTCAATTAAGATGTTGGTTGTAAGTACAGAACATTTGTTCTGGACCGACTGATACATGAAGCCGAGCTGGGGCTGCGCTTTGCGGGAACAAACAGTCCTGTGGAATTGTGTACTCACCATTTGGAGCAGGGAAGAGCGTCAAATGCAAGTAGATTTTGTAAAATCTCTCCAGTTTCTCAGTGTGAATATCAATTATAGTGGGGTTTTTTTATGATAAACTCATTGAGATATTAAATTACTGGAAAGAAATCCACTGCTTCAACAAAGATGCCTGAATGAGTCATGTGCATTTATAAAGGACGTTATTATGACTGGTTTCTGACTCTAACAAAAAAAGCCACTTCACAATTTCCCTGGAGTTTTCACTTAAAAACACACACCACTCCTTTAACATGATAAATAAATAGCAGTGGTATTGAAATTCTGCACATGAAACTCTGAACCTCTGTTGATTGTTTTAGTATAAAAATCTATATAAACTTTTTTGTGGGCCTTTTAGCATATAGAGGTATTGGGGGGGTGGGTGTGTGTGTGTGTGTGTATATATATATCTGAATATAATAGTCCGTACAAGGTAATGGTGCTTACAGCTATATAGGGCAATATCATACACACTACCTTTTATTTTCACCTGTACATAAAGCTGCAGTAGCTAAACCCTGTGTAGCTTCTGAAAATATTTAAAGGCTTAATAGAAATACACCTATAAAACCATCTTATTGGGAAGATATCAGGAAAGAAAAAAAAAAAAAATCAAATGGCTTCTGCAGTTCTGGTATTGTAAATCCCTGAGGCTGGGAGAGAAATCCTGTTTTCTTGCTGGGTTCCTCTCCAGCGACTGGAAATAGAGTGAGTCCCTTCACGTGATGAGGTAAGGGAGCTCCACCCTGGCTTCCTACTGCTCCGGTCCTGCTTACCCAGGCAAGCTGCAGCTTTCCTTCCTCAGGTGCACAACTCCAATTCAAACTCTCTAACCTCCAACCGCAGAGGCGTATCCTAAAGCTGCAGGTGCTCTTGTAGCTCATTTTCGGGCTCTCTAGCCAGGACGGGATTTAAAAAATCCTGAACTCTTCCTCCTCTCTCCCATCAGCTTTCTGAAAATCAGTTTTAAGTGCTGCTTTTTTGAAACTCTCCGAAGGGATGTAAAAATGAATACTTAATCGTTATGAATAAACCAACCTTTTCCAAAGGAAAGCAGCTTGGAAGAATGTGCCTTTTGGAGCAGTAAAGGGATGATTCCTGACGATTTCAACCTAGAGCAACTCCTGATGAGCTCCCTGGCTTGGGTAACAGGGGAGGCCACAGACGATGAGCACAACAGCCCCTCGTTCCATACAACTGGTGAAGGCAGAAGCGGTTTTGGCCCTGTTATGTGACATTTATAAAGCATGACACCTGTCATCTGCTGCGGATCCTGTCTAGAGGTAATTCAAGGGTGAGGTGTCCCAGCTTGAGTAAGACTGATTTGTTTTTGTTTTGGATGAATACCAAATAATTTTTCATCATGACATTCACCCCTTGAGATCCCTCCCCAAATGGTGGATGTAGGTTTGTAAACACAGAGCTGGTCTGGGCCACTGAACCTGGCCCTGGGACAGAGAAGTGGGGGGGAGATGCGGGAGGCAGAGTGGGTGCCCCTTGCTCATCCCTTGGCAGCTGATGGTCAAGCCAAGGGCTGCAGCTCTGCATTATTTTGGGAATGTATCTCTATCTAGGATCAGAGTTGTGGGATGGAGAGAGGAAACTGGGTGGAGAGAGGTCAAAGACTGAACAGTTGCAGAGACCAAATACCCTAAAGTTGACCCCATCGATGTTAAAACCGAGGTTCTTGGCCAGTTGTGCAGCTACAACTGCCCAAATAATATAAGTCAGTTTTACCAGGGTACATTTCATAAGCTGTGAATTCATTTGAAAAGCACACTGTTTCCAGCTTCAGACCATCGTTAGCAACAAAAAGACTTTGGGATGCTTTGGTCGGATGCTGTGGGAGTGAGCACTGAGGTACCGGCAGCCAGGAGCAGTTTGCCTGAGAGGTGCTGCAGGTTTTGTCAGCCTGAGGTGCTGCATCAGCTGTGCCTGATGCTCTCTGCTTGTCTGAGTGAATGAAATGTCACAACATCACAGGGTGGAGAGGGGACATCACGTGGCTGTGTGCTTGGCCCTGCAGCAGGTGCTGGACTGCTCTTGTTTTCAGCTCTTAGTATTATTTAACAAAATAAATAAAATAAATACACATGACAAAGGCAGTGAACAGGATCATGGCACTTTATTTCTTTTTAATTTTGACAAAGCAATGAAGTCATATGCCAACATGGCATGAAATTACGTTTTGGTGTGGTGTGTTTTTTTTTTTTTTTTTTTGTTAAATAAAACCCAACAGTGCTGTGCTGAAATCCCAGGAAACCTTGAGGGTAGTGAAGGGGGGAGTGTAAATACGAAGTGCCCTGTAGCCTGGAAGTTTGAGGCATTAAAGCAGCGCCTGGAGCCCTTTGGTGCCATACAAACTGTTCTGTTACATAAGCATGTCGTCTCATGGCTTAATTCATGGATATGAATTCCCTCTAGGCTGATGATAGAGCCATGCCTCAGCCTAGAAATGTCTGCCGTTTATTTACTTTACGGATCTGAGGGAGTGAGAAGGTTCAGCTGTATTTAACTCTTTCTGGGCTTGATGAGTGCTCCATAGCAAGCATCGCAGTTGTGTTGGCCATGGAACTGTGGTGATGTTTGCTTCCCTACTGAGCCTTTCCTCAAATTGTATTTGTAGCTTCAAACTGCTGCAATCTCACTAAGGATTTTTCTACAAACTGTAAAAATTCTGGCACAGAGTTTGCACGATAGGATAAGGGTGTCCAGGAACGATCAACCTAGGTCTGGACTTGACAAAATCACAGGGATGCTGCCGGCGTCACTGGAGGAAGCAGAGCTGGGGAGGGTTTGTGGCAGCTGGCTGTGCTGCCGAATTCGGGTCAGCCTGGACCACATCTTCTGTGTCCGGTCAGCCTCGCTGCCCGAGTGAAATCACCATCCGGGCAGGTGCTACAGCTGGAACCATTTGTGTGAACAGCTTTTTGCCTTGAATGGGCTTAAAACAATTTAATCAATGTGATCCCAAGGAAAAAGTAAAGCAATATGTTATGGAGCTTCCTCTGCGCTCCTAGTACAGGCGTGAAAGCAGCCTTGGATGGTGCCGAAAGGTCTTGAAATAATCTTCATATCATGCCAGTTCGCATGTTCTGGCATGGGCTCTGGTGATGATGTTGGAGCGGCTGAGGCTCAGTGGTGCCCAGGAGATGAGTCACTTGTTTGTCAGAGGCTCGGTGTTTCGGACTCCTGGGTGCTGCTGGCTGGCAGGACGTCACCGATGAGCCTTAGGGTGCTTTGGGGGACAAGTGTGGTGGCTTGGCCTAGGCTCACACACAGCATTGTGTTTACACTGCAAAACAAAGAGTTTTTAGTACTTAGAGGGTCTTGTGTGTTTGTGTGTATATGTACATATTTATTTTTCAAATGTCCACGTTGTTGTGTATTTGCACTGAAGAAGAAAGACTTGAGAGGAGATGCTTGCCTGTGGAGAAGTTGTTCGTGAAGTCCCTTGGACATGCTCTGGGCCTCAGACCACCGCCTGGACGTGGTGTGACCCCCTGAGAGCCATCTCCAGTCTGTCTGTGTCCCACTTTCCCTCCCAGGACATCGCTGCGGGGAGGCAGCTGGTGGTGCTTACCTGAGTTAGGGCTGTTGAGACTTTCTGATGGAAGGCTAGATTTCTTGTTTTTAAAAATAATCCGTATCCCGAAACCCTTCTAGCTGCTTCTCAGACAACAGGGAGCAACCTGTTCTTGGCCAAACACTAACTTTTGTAGGGTTTGGCTGAAAAGCATCTATTTTCAATGCTTTATTTCCAAAAGTAACTTTGGCTGATAGGAACCAGGGAAATAAAGTTTTTGTCATCTACAGTGATCCCTCTTTTTGATGTTGAAATTATTAATATGAAAAGGATCCTGCTGGATCTAATAAGAACGCTTAGGTGTTAGAGCTTGGATAAATACTTGTCCAGCTATTTATATGTACTGCAATTATTTAAAACCAGCAGCATCGAATGTCATGCGGTGTAACCGAACAATACAAATCTCTTTTACTCATCTCCATTCCCGGTGTTTCAGTTTTCCCAGTCACCTGTCAGTTATCTGATGTTTTTGGGTGACGCAGGATTGGGGATGGACCACTAAAGCAGCTGCCGGGAGGTTGGTGAAATTCCTGATACTGTTGCTGGTTTGCTGGATTTTGGGTAAATTCTTTGTTGTAAACAGATGATCGTGTTTATCGCTGTTCTCAAGTGCTTTGATTTCTACAGGTAAAACACTAGGAATAGATTATTTTTTTTACTCTTACACAATGTGCCTTTCTTACCTCTTCAGTCCCTCTGGTTCCTATTTTGATGATCTCTTTATTTTCTGCTTGTCCTTTATTTTCACTTGGTTGCGATGCAGGAGCCCAAGGACCCCTTTCCAAAGAGAATTCAGAAGGTGTGACTGACCTTCACATGCTTTCCAACAGCCTCCTAGGTCTCAGTAAATAACTACCACGCACGCTAATTTTCCCAGCAATAGCATGTGTAGTTGCCATTAATATTAACAGCAGCTCTTATTTGCTAAATAGCCTTCTTGGTTAACTGTGCATTTATTGTAGGTTGTTTGAATGAAGTCTGAATGTCATCACTGCTATGTAGCAGCTGCGCGCTTGAGGATGAAGGAAAGAGAAGAAATAATTAGCAGGCGGGTAGCCTGTAATTACCTGGATTGCATGATCTTGCGGTGCAATCAAGTGCTCGGCGCTTGACATGTCAGTGAGGTGACCTGCTTGGCTCCTGTGTAACTCGGGCTGTAGGCTTACGTACAGGGCACTTCCACTGGAGAACCTTTCCAAAAGCTGAGTTCCTTCCCAAGCCTGATTCCTGACTGGGGTAAATCCTGCACGGGTCTTACGAGGGAAGCGGAGTGCTGTGGGCTAAAGTCATGCTTTGGGTCACTTTGCTGGCTGTCCTTGTTGATGAATCTGGCAGGGATTAGTGTGGTGGAGCTTTGCAAAATTGAGTTCTCTTATTTTGGCAGCTGGAGTAATTCTGAGTTGTAATTTAAATATCTGTTTAATAATCAGAAATGTTTTTTTTTTTTGTCAGTGAATCTGATTAATATTTTATGGGAGGTAGAATCTCCTATTTATCTCTCTCTCTTACGCCGCAGCATTTTAAATTGCCTTTCCATCATTAGAATGGCAAATGTGGAGGAAGGGTGAGGATTAAGGATGCTATTTTCTAGGCTGCTATTCATCTTAAGGAAACAGAGCTAATTACAAAACGCGCTTCGCTCCAAGAAGCGCCCAGTGGCTGCAAGGGCACACAGTCTGCTCGGTGGTGCTGAACTGTGTTAGTTCATCCTGAGTACACGCAACCTAGATGAGACTTCTTCAGCCTCAGCCATTAAAGCCTCTGAAATTCTGTCTTTCGGTGTATTTGGGTGTTTGCTGGTTCTTATGATGGGCTGGGTGGCCCATTGGATGTCTCTGCAGGGTGACTCCATTGCAGGGAGCCCTTGTGCTGCTTCAGTTCCCCTCCAAATTTTATTGCCTTCTGATGTGATGCTGGAGAAGTTGCTCAAATGATGCTTTTCCCAATCGGTTTTCAGTGATATGTTCCTTAGTTAGAGCGCTCTGTTTGGTATACTGGTGTCTTCTTTGCTGCTGTTCCTTCAGCAGGGGTTGGATGTGCTCAAGGACTCACTCCAGCGCAGTGAGGTTGGTCCCTGGAGCTGCTTGCGGGCAGCGGAGAGACATGGGCATCGCCAGAGGCGTGTCCAGGGTGCCTGAATCGAGCTCAGCGGGCGCAGTTCTGAGCATGAAAAATTCAGAGCACTCAAAGACAGATCTTTTTATAAAGTAATGCGTACATGCTGGGAGCAAAACTTGTGTTCTTGCTTCCCCTGTCTTTTGAGTACTTGACCTGGCAGCTGTAATAAGGTTTAATAATAAGCTATATCTTATTAGTGCTCTCACTGGAATGATGAAAAATACAGTTATGACACATTAATAAGAGAAAAACCCAAACCTTGTGTAACGTTTAAATCAATTCCCTTTGCAAATAAATGGGATGGAAACCCTTTTCCTTTGTGGTGCGTTAATATTCTAATCCAAAGAGAAGCAAACAGGCTTAAATGAGCAGAATAGTTATTAGCAAGAGTAAAATGCATGTTTTAAGATTCTGTCATTGTATGTATGCATTTAAAATTCTGTGTGCTTTACATTGTAAATAATTTGCAAGAATAATTCCTGCTTTTTGCACATCTGCCTAACATACAGTCCAGAATATTGAAAGGAAAAAAAAAGTGTCAAACTGTTCCCTGAAAAATAATAAGCACCACACTTTAGGAAAGAAGAGAATTACTGTGAGAAATGTTACAATGGCTGAAGTGTGATATCTAATTACTTGTTTTTCTTTCAGCAGAGGAATGCTGTAAATCAAATGTTTAATTAATTGAAAGGGTAGTATTGTGTCTGGGTCAAAAGTGAAAGGCATCATACCAGCGTGGTTTGTGTTGCTGGATGTACAGGAATCCTCCAGACCTTCTAATTAAATGCTGCTTGAGAAGGGACTCGAATTATTCATCGCTTATTTGTCCACACAATAGCGTTTTCTTTTGATCCTCTTTCGGTTTTCCGTCGAGCTCTGACTTATCAGAACTGAAGTGCAGATAAAAATTCTGTTATGTCAGGAAGGCAGCAGGACAAAGCTCCAGAGGCAGACTTCCACGCTGTACTTTTGCAGCTTTGCCTCCACCCTTGGAGGTGGGGGAGGAGAACAGAACAAAAGTTTTACGTTAGAAATACCTGACTCTTCAGCTTGTGGTTTGGATTTGTGTGCTAGTAGCATGATTTGCAGTGACTACATCTTCTCTGGATGCGCCTGGTTAATAATTTGATCTAGAGCTGCCTTTGCCTCTTCTGGTCTGCTGCTTTTATAGCCTGGATGTGGATGGATGGAAAATATTTCCCAGGTCTGCACAAAATGGAAAAAAGATTATGGTGCTCTTTCACCTTTTTCTTAAGCCTGTCCTTCCGTGATCTTTCCATATAATTTGAGTCCTGTCTTAGGACCCTGAAACTCGTGGAAGACGTTTGCTGTATGTAATATATAATGAATATTAACTGTTGGATGCTATAGCGTGAGTATAGACTGCAGGGAATCCTCCTGGCCACTGAGTGTCATTGTTAACTCAGGAGAAATGGAGTGATGATAAAAAAATCTCTTTAATTGGGGAAGAGGGGGAGATGAATCTGTGCGGGGAGCTTGGGAGGGTGTTGGGATCACTCAGATGGTTTGCTAAATGTCCAGGTCAGTCTTCCGAAAAAGTGCTGTGTGTTCCCAAGCAGGCTGGAAGCCAGCTGTGGTACAAAGTTGTAAAATACACTACCGTCTTCCTTTGGGAGAATGGGCTGCTTGGCTGAGTTGAGTTTAATGCTATGGGTTTCTGGGATCCTTCTTTCTGAGCTTCTAAGGTTGCTCGGTGTTGCCTCTGCTTGTCTCCCACTCAACTGGGGACACAGGCCACTGGGTTCTGCCTGGAGGTGCTGGTACTTCTGACATCTCTTTGCCCCTCTTCCATGGGGTTTGTGCCCACTGAAGTACCTGTTGTGCGGGGTGAAAACCAGCACTTTTCTACCTGGGTCTGTCGCGTGCCCATGTTGGGCTCTGGCTGGTGCGATGGGTGAGGGAGGAGGGCTGGTGCCTCTTTCAGCTCGCAAAGCCTTGAGATGCAATAGTCTAGAAGAGAGCCATCACCCTCAGAGGCAAAATTATTTCCATAGAAGGAAAAATACTTTAAGAGAAATTGTCCAAATAGTGGTTTGTGCAGCTGTTTTCAAACAGTGAATTTTATTACTTGTAAGTATTGCCACTTTTCTTTATGGCCATGTGTGCTATATGAGCAGAGTGCAATTTCCTCATATCTCAACTCTAAATTAATACTCTTACTGGATGTATTATTCGTAGGGTTGATTGGGAGCCTTGAAATGCCCATGCCCCACTATGGATTATTTGCTGTGCAGGGTAAACTCGCCATCATCATCAGCAGCACTGGAACGAAGGGCTCTGTTTTCAGGAGTTTGGGCTTAAAACGTGTCCTGCGTTAGCCTGCATGTTAATAACATTGACTTCAGTGATGGCAAGAGGAGAGGATGTGGCTGGGAGGAATGAGCGTGGGGTTAGGAGAAGGAAGCTCACAGGTAGGAAGGAATGCGATTGCTGGGGTTGCCAAATGAGTAAGTGTTACTTTAACTCTTCTTCTGAAAACCATCTTATTCTTACATCTTCGTGCTAGCTCTCAAAGAGCAGTTGCTCTGCAGGTTTGCCTTCAACTCTGGGAAAAACAGTCTTTTATCTGTAGAATGGCAGATCTATCTTAAAGGCCGTGTATTATTGGAAATAAGGTACTGGTGTGTTACTGACAAAGCAGGAGAGGAAACCCTCTCCAGCTGCCTTTGCCTCGCTAGGGTTTAACAGCAAGATTGCTATTGTCTAGTAGCTATGTTGCCATGAAAACGCCACCTTTCTGGCCTTAAAACCTACTTAAACTGGGCAGCTTAGGCTGGAGCGGGGCAGCCAGGAGGAATTCCACAGTCTGCCCGTGTCTCGCTGTCTCGGTGAGCGGAGACTGCCAGCGTGGAGAGGCTGGTGCTTTGCCAGCAACCACCTCCTTCCTTCGCTCCTTCCCTTCTGCAGCCCCATAGCTGTGGTTTAGCTCCTCACAGGCCCAAAGTTGTGGTGGTTCTCTCCTGTTTGCATTCAATCACTTTCCTTCTGGTGGGTGTTGGTTCAAGTGGTGGAAGAGCTTTCTGCGTTGAGTTTGAGGCTGTTGTTTTCGTTCCCGTGCTGTGGGGCTTCTGTGATTTCTGGGGGTCTCTGCTGCGTTTGGGCAGCGTCTTAAGTACTCTCAAGTGCTAGAGGAGCAGCTGAGAAGTTTTTCTGCCCAAATGGCTTTGCTATAAATGGGGGGTTTTTGTTCATTTTTTGTTTTGCTCAATATCACTTTGCTGTGGTTGAAGATGTAATTAAACTCTGCTTTGGTTTGTGACCATCCAGAGCCCTCTGGGAATTCAGGCATATTTTTGCTCCACTTTCTGACTAGTTCCCTACCCACTTGATTCAGAACCACTTATCTCCACTGTCTCTCGTGCAGCTTTAGTCAACACAAGCTGCAAAGAGACCTTATCTGTTCTGGGCAAGGGCTGGCGTTGGACACTGGCATGTCCACACAATACACCCCATGGAGACTAACTGGAACAGGTGTTAGGATGGGAAAGGAAGATAATGTTGAAAAAATATAGACACGATGTATTTTCTCTTTCTTGTCAATGCTTGTTTTTAGGCATAGCTGATTAAAGTCCTTACTTGCTACCTGTCTTTGACTACACCTGCTATTGATAGCGTGCTGCTAGTGTCTGCTGACCTGGAAGCTGACTGCTTGCACTCAGGAAAAAAAAAAAAAAATCATAGAGCTACTTGGAAAAAGTAAATGTAAATGACATAAAATTGCAATGTCTGACCCCAAACCAGCATCGCTTCCAGGTTTGGATGTCTTGTTTCCTATGAGAATAATTCTAAAATATCTTTAAATGTCCATCTTTCCTAGAAACTTCTGTTTTGAGACAAACCCCACTTGCTCTAGAGCAGCTGGATGGTGGAGAGCTTTCAAGGAATTAAATATTCTTTGGTCCTCTGTGTTTTTCCTTGAATTTTGGGGGTGGTGAGGGAGGATGGTGTTATTTACTTTTAAAAGTAAATAACAGTAATAGTTTAGCTGGCCCACACTCAAGGAGCACCTCCTCCAAGCTCAGCAGAGGTGCATCCCAATGAAGAACAAGTCGGGCAAAAAGGCCAGGAGGCCCACGTGGACGAGCAAGGAGCTCCTGGACCAACTGAAAGTGAAGAAGAAAGCCTGCAGAGGGTGGAAGCGGGGACAGGTAGCCTGGGAGGACTACAGAGAGGCTGCGCGGGTGGCCAGGGATCGGGTGAGGAAGGCTAAAGCCCTGACAAAATTGAACCTGTCCAGGGATATAAAAAGCAACAAGAAAAGCTTCTACAGGTATGTAGGGGACAAAAGAAAGTCCAAGGAAAATGTAGGCCCCCTCCGGAAGGAAACTGGTGTCCTGGGTACCCAGGACGTGGAGAAGGCTGAGGTACTCAATGACTTTTTTGCCTCAGTCTTCACCGATGAAGGCTCTTGTCTCACCACCCAAGCTGTGGAAGGCACAGGCAGGGACTGTGAGGATGAAGAACTGCCCACTGTACTCGAAGAGCAGGTTCGGGATCATCTGAGGAACCTGAAGG